>CAJDSM010016617.1:660-14182 GCA_903981925.1 Ostrea lurida | reverse complement strand
CTACTGAACCATGATAAAGACTACTTGGCTACCAGTGATGGTGTATGGAATATACATGGTGCTTCATGTGTTCAAATGAAACCAATGATAATAGCGAGCGAAGCTCGCTCTCATGATTAGGTAGTCACGTGACTTGCTCTCTATCAGCTGAAAAGCTTTGATTCCAAGTTTCACCCACAATGCATGTCGCCTTCACTGCAGTACACATAAATGACAAATCCCTAATTAAAATAAATACGCTGTTTGAATAGTACCACAAAACGTTTAAAATTCCAAACAAGCTTTCTCATACCTTCGTTTGTTTCGCTATTGTTGTATAACTGCTTATTTTGAAAGAAAACAAAACATTGCAGCTAATTCGACATCTCAGTGCAACTGTTTACGTGACAATACGACGTCACAATGTAACATGTTCACGTCGACTACGTCATTTTTCCTGCGTAAATGCAGAGGCTGATTTTATTTGCAAGATGTTTTATGGTTTCGCTCGCACCAACGGTAGCACCGTCAACATATTAAATGCAAGTATAAATTTACATTTGAATTTGAGATATGACTTTTTTTATGGAAAATGATACTACAATCTTTACTACACCCTTATTTCACAGGTTGTTATTTCAAATATTCCATATTTAAAATCTAGTTCCGCAGCAAAAAAGTAATATAAAAATAACATAGTCCAAATCATCTTACACCTTTTAAACTTTCAATCAGTTAGTGCTGAACTGATGATGCAATTCAATATTGGTTGACCAGTTTTGAACTCAGAATGCTAATACGAGTGTGAAGCGACGAGCTCGCTCTAATGATTAGGCATGTATTTTTAAGTCACGTGATTTGCTCTCCACAGCTGAAAAATTGTGAGCCCTGTGACAATATCTACGGACCCACAATATGCGTCCCAAAATGTCAGATTCACTGCAGCTATACATCATTAACAACTCCGTAAATAAAATAGATAAGATGTTTGGAAAGTAACCACGAATGTTTTTAAATTCCAAGAAAGCTTTCTCATACCTAGTATGTTTTGCTGTTGTTGATAAATCTGCTTAATTTGAAACAAAACAAAACATTGCAGCTAATACGACGTCACAATTCAACTGTTCACGTCGACAATACGAAGTCACAATGCAACTGTTTACGTCGACAATACGTCATAATGCAACTGTTCACGTGCGATTGCGTATTTTTTCCGCGTTAAAAGAGAGGCTAAATTTGTTTGCAACATGTATGTCTTTAGGGTCTTCGCTTGCACCAACAGTAGCACCGTCAACGTATTATCTTGGTAAAAAATGTATTATGTACTAGATTTCCTTAGACGGACAATCAACATCATTCAGAAAGGCAACTCTTAAAATGGACTGACACAGGTGACAGATGCGCAAAATTCAACGTAATGAAAGGAAATTGCCTGGATATTGTGGTGTAGGGTTAACAACGGCGACCCAATTTTCAAAAAGTTAGACTTATTTCAAAGTTCTGTGAAGTAAGGTAAATGATTTATGTATGTCAATAAAGACAACATTCTGACTTCGACTGAGGAAACTTTTTATGCATCATCACAAAAGATAACAAAAGTTTTGAAAGTTTGAAGCGAGCAACCGAGAATTTGATTGGCGATTGTTAGGTCCCTTTACTCCTATTACACTATATACACTATTTAGCTCAGATTGTCAAAACCCTGTGAGCGATACAGTATTGCAAAGCACTACTACATGGGCATTAGATGATGGGCATGGTTGAAGGTCTTGACTCTTGGTGTCAAAGCATGACGAAACTTACGTTCTTTTAGTCTTTTCTTAAAATCCGATGGCTTCTGCGTTTGTTATCAAAATATATACAATATCCAAGAAAACAAAGCCCTGCTCCTGCAACCGCATACTTAACAAAGTGAGCTAGAATAAAATTTGACACCAAAGAACTCATCGTGCAGGCAGGCGTCAATGTTGCACACGACAAATATCATATGACTTCTCAGACCCAATGTATAAAGCGCACAGGAGACCAGAACTTAGACCGAGAATAGTGGACAACGTGTACATTAACTATTCGTTTTGGTTTAAGATTCACCTGGCCTTCCCAGAAACTTTTGAAAACGTTTGCTGAGCATTATTAGAATGCTTGATTAAATTTTAGTAATCACATAGCAGTCTCGATCTGTCAGTTGATTTTCATTTGATAGGATAATTTAATTTATCAAATTAAAACTTGAAGCCCATTTATAACCGATTAAAAAAACAAAACACAGAGACATAATATAACAGAGATAAGCAACTTATAACATGTTATATATGTCTCTGACAAACAAAACAACAAATATTTGTGAGTATAACAGAGAGATTAAGAATTAGTAGATCGAGATTAAAGGAGTTTTATCACGGATTCAAACTTTTCTAGATTAGGCCATAATACATTCTAATTATTAATCTAAAACAATCACAGTTCAATTAAAGGCAATTAAAAGCCGTAATTAGTTGTAAATTACGCCTCAAATCGGGCCTTCGCAGTCAATTTTTCGTTAATGAGATAGCGGGTCACGTGGTCACTGTCGCGTCATACTGCGTCATTAGATGTCAATTTTTACGATATTCACCGTAGGGATTATTGGGAACGCTCTGAGTTTAACGGTAAAATAAATCAACTCTAGAACATGGGAGAGGAAATTATGACATCGATGAATACTTTAGTTAATGAACATCGGATCTTTACATTGTTTGAACCTCAGCAGTCCAATAATAACGGAGAAATACGCCTACAAGTAGCGACGATAGCGAAAGCTCTACATACACATGTAATTCATGTTAAATTTCAGCATAGCACGAGATTTTGTTCATGAAAGTTTAAGGCAGACTCGATATTTCCTTGTAGAAACTTAGAATAGTCGAGTTATAAAAATAAAATTAAAAAATATTAAAACTATCGTTTAATTTTGTGGTACTCAGCAGTGCCCGGTGATAATACGAATGTACGATATTAAGGTCATATAACACCATCTGTTATTGTCCAAGGGTATGTTTGAGTGCCGTATTATTTAGAGCTCTCTGTCTGTAAACAAATGCGTTAAATATTGAATATAAAATCCAAACATTGTTGCAGTGAAGTAAAGATGAGTAACAAGATCAGTTCGTGTTTACTGCAAAAGACACGGGAAAATCAAGACTCGTTCTCAGGGAAGTGCGACAAATTGCGAGTACCAGTTTGGTGAAATATGGTGTTTTCAGCAAGAGGTAAAATCCAAAATATTTCAACATCGGACAATTTTTTCATGCTTTTTCTGTTAATTGATTAACATAAGAGTTAGAATATATTTTGGGTGTAATTTGATATGAACAATGCAGTCACAAAATAGAGTTTGTTTTTTTTTTATTGTCACTCATAAGATGTGTGAAGAAAAGCATTTGCCTTGAGGGGATATTGAACACTATCAAGTGGCAAAGCGCAAGTAATATATACAAGTGTCTTCGTGAAAACAAAAACGTGCTGATCACTTTGTTTGCTTTTAGCACGTGCAAACATGCATATAATGCTTATACGTGGTTAAGAATATTCGCGATTAAAAAAAAAATGAATTGGCTGTTTCAAGATTACTTTTATAGCTTTTTGTAATTTAATTATTCACCAAAATTTGTCAGTATATCAAAGCAAAGCGATAATTCTCCGAGTGACAACACTAGTGACTCAATGACCGGATTTTCACCTGGGGAAAAACGAACCCCTTTCGTCAAGACCAAAAAAGGTTTTGAAAAAATCTAAATCCGCACAAAAACACTACCCATATATATATCTGTTTAAATCCTATTATCTGATAATTGTTCGTACACGGGTCTTCGAGGCGTGATATTGGTCGCTTATCTAAACACACAACGTGTCCCATTTGACACCTATGACGACCGTAATGGCGCGTAAATGCCGATTAAAATATGATATTCAGAAATTCAAACTTTTGAAAAGCTATATCTTTGAAAATAATAGCTTTTTGACACAAATAAACATGATGATGATATTTAAAAGCATCTTTCTTTGGATATATCAAAAAATACGAATTTTTGACTCATGATAAACTCCTTTAAAGGGGCCGGACACGTTCTAAGCTTAAAATGTTCAATTTTAGATTTCCATTTTTAATGTTTACAATGCTCACTTGAGCGTATTTCTAATGGTCAGCAAAAAATTTGAACGTCATTGTTGAGTTACAGAAGAAGATACAGCACATACATTCTTCACAATGTAAACAAGGCTCGAGCCTTGTTTTGTTTACAATAAGCCTACTTCACAGAAAATACCCATGTTTAAAACAAATTGAGGATGTGAGAATCACTAGGAACTGTTAATTGTGTTACAGAATGAACTTGTGATATGAAAAATCTGCTCTCAAACGGAACTATTACTAAGGCGCATTCAATGTAGGTAAACAAAAACATGATCAAGCTTTGTTTACAAAGTGATGAAATTTTTGTGCTTAATCTTACTTGTACCTCAACAAATGACGTCTCACAATTTTGGCAGACCATTGAAATTATCCGTAAGTGAGCCTAGTAAACATTAAAAATGGAAGTATAAAATTTGACATTTTTACCTCAGAACGTGTCATGCCCCTTTAAGGGGTGTACTACATCGTCATAATGGTGGCAGCATGATTCCTTTTCCTAGTTTCAAAACGATGAAACGAAAAATACTCAAATATAACTGGATGCTGTCAAATACACTCTACGTCGCCTACAAGACAACAGCAGAAATCACCCAGTTAAGTTACCACTACTTTAGTTATATATAGTTCTTCGGCTGCGTATGTCACATAATCAAGATGCATCAAATGAATGTTATATTGTTGGAACAAGTGCCCTAGGTCCTTGCATTAATATATATATACAACATGTAAATTATGATAATTTAATGCATGTACCCTTCTCACAATTATAAGTGGTCATTTACAAGCTTGGTGTTGTCATCAAGTGCTGGGGTCACCCGGCCAAACCCCAGATTTCATAGATCAAGCAGAAATGTATTTAAGAAAAAACAAAAAAAACAATCAAATCTAAAGATCATTGTTCAGATTCACAATCTTACAATTGGTTGAACCGAAGGCAAAATAGTTCTTGTACGTTGCACAAGGTACAATATTAAGCAGCAGTGGTTCTGTTCGTCGTTTCTGAAAACGCTGGCCCCAAACCAATAAATCTGAGAATAGACTTAAGTCAAAATTTTTGATTACTTATATCTTACGATTTATAGCAAGATGTTTAAAACCGCTTGGCAGAGTTTTAATACGCATAATCAAATGGCAAACAAATACTGAAGATTTCATTGTTTATGAATAATTATTTAAAAAGTTAGCTGGAATTTGAAAATTTGGACTTAAGTCTATTCTCAGTTTATGGTCTTGGGGCCTGATTGCACATCATCAACATGACGCCAACCAATCACCTTCCAAAGATGTTTTGACTATAGTACTCGCAATAAACATGTACAGGGGTGTTTCATAATATATTTACATGTTTAACTTGTGAATATGCTTTTGTCACTTACCATACTTTTTGACAACGCACCAATATATCATTTTAAACAAAACACAAATCCACATTTTATTTTGGTGAAAAAGTTCGGGAAATCATTGCATCATTAGCCTTATTTTTAAAGAATGATAATGTCACAGTTTGAAAGCTTTCTGAAATGGAATTTATAACTGATCAACAAAGGATGAAATTGTAAAACAGTACTCTATATCATATAAATTCATAAAAAACCAATTCAGAGGTAAATGAAAGAACATATTGCTAAATGAGAAACTTTATCAGGAGCGTAGAATAAAGTTTGAGAAGACAAGAAAGGACAGTATTTGAGAGAAGAACATTGACATCCCGGGAAGATTAAAACTTTAAAAACCGATGACTTTTGACTTTATCAATGAAGTGAACTCCATTTATTGAGACATACATTTCCGCCTATTGAAAAGTTCGGTAATGTCGGTTATCCGATAAAAATAGTAAGGTCCGTTACAAGTTGCTATATTGTCGGTCCCGAGTCCGATACAAGATCGGGATCGAAGTTCATTTATACCAAGGCTAAAAATGGCGGCCATGTGGCTGCATGAAATTTTCAAACTATGCAAAAGCACGGCAAAGCAATGAAAACAGAAATCGGAAGAACATGTAGTAAAACTACGGGAGAAAGAAACCGCGTTACTCAAGGGACCTGAGGAATTTGGAGACCGTGACTTCAGTTTTGAACTCGGGGAAACTATTTTATCGGCAATATCTGACATTAAAATTATACAGTGGTTGCAGAGGAAGGAATAAATATGGGACAATGACAGAGACACGAGAGGATGAGAGAAAGTTAGATTGAAAGAGAAGTTTGACGTTGAGAGAGAGAAAGAGGTTGAGAGGGAGAGACAAGATCTAGAGACAAAAGTGGGGGGATGCAGAGAGAAGTGGGGATATTAAGGGAAAAAAGTGAAAAATAGCTATGGTGGGAGTTTCAGATAGTGAAAATGAGGACTAAGCGTGGCAAAGAGAACATAATTAAAGGATGGAATTTATGAACGCTGTAGGTGAAATGGAGATTGATGCATTTTTAATAAGGTTTATAATTTTGGTGGAATGAACAAGTATTCCAAAAACCTTAAAGAGTAATTGTAATTTTTCCGGACATCAAATACACTTTTTTTTTGGGCTGACAACATTTCTTAATAGTGTCAGTCCAATGTCTGACACTGTCCAAAAAAATTCAAGAACTCTGGATCCGATTCCTTAAAATTATACAGCCCCAAACCACAGTCAGACACTGAACGAACTCAAAGGAACATCAACTTTTATATTAAGGAGTGTCTTTTAAAATGTGTAATTAATGCAAAATATCCAAAAAATCTTTCTTTGTGGAAGAGACTGTAGTTCATTTAGAACATTTTACTGTAAAATGTGACGTTATGAGATTGGGATATATATAAAAATGACGTATATAAAGAAATTTGAGTAACATTTCAGTTGTTGAATTCAAATGTCCACTTAAATAGATAAATAAGGTCCAGTTATTATTCCCCACTAACAAAGTCTAAGGATACATGTAGTTATATGATACAAAAACTTTTTTTTCTTTATCTATGTTCCCTTGTTTGATTCAATTATAGATATTCAAACAGTAACATATATTATGAACACCCTGTAAGTAGGAGTTCTGGAACGCCGTCGATCGTTCTCTACTCCTATTTGGTCACCCTGGTATGATATGAACAAATTCCGAAACTTTATGCACATTTACAGGACACTCATGCCAACCACTTTCCCAAAAAAGATATTTTGTTACTGCATGAAAAGTTGGAGGAGTTCTGGTTATCAGGTCTTTGTAGAAAATGGGGTACCGCCAGCCGAAATGGCCATATACCGAGCATAGTATTATGACCCTAACTCCTTTAAAAAAATATCGGACACATCAAATCCCCCCAATGCGTTTAGTGAGGAGTGGCGAAACACAAGTACTTTGCACACGAAAAATCTTAAGTCCAAGGCCCAACTCCTTCAAAAACATCGGAAAGCACTCCCCATCTCACCAATTGTGATCTTTCTTTGTACTAAGTTCCATCCAAAAATCCCCCCAAGGGGTCTTGGAGGAGTTGCGAAGACAAAGTGAAAGGGACCAGACGGACGACAGCGGAATACATAATACGCCGCTTTTTTTATGCGGGCGTATAAAAACGTTGTTTTCTACTCCTAATATTGGCCCCTCGGTAATAGTGAACAATTCCGGAAACCTTATGACACCACCAATCACCGATATTCCAAAAGATGACTGCGTAAAATGTAATTTTTAGCGCGGTGAGAACCGCGCGGTTTGTTAGAACACCTCAAAAAGTAGATTTTTTTTTAAACTCCAATTCTGTGGCCCCCAGGGGTTAATAAAAAATTACTAAGCCTACTGCACATCTCGAGACACTACCTATTATATTCATACAAGATTGTTGCTTACTTTCATAAAAGAAAGAGGAGTTCGTCGAAGAAGAAGGGTGACAGACTGAACGGACGGAGGACCTTTTTCCTTAGCTGAGCTGGTATAAACTCAGAGGAGTAGAACGTCGACTTCGTGCAGTAGGATCGAGATCGCGCGAGTTTTGAGTCCACCAAGGGTTTTAATTTTTCTTCTTTTTTAATCTTATGTATTGCTCTCTCTCTTCTCTCTCTCCTGCTCTTCTCTCTGACCAGTGTATAAATAAAATCGTGTAGGACAAATAACAAATTTGGCAAAAGTGTTAGCTTATATAACTGAGGCTGATTGAAACCCCTGTACATAACTTCAACCAAAAACGCAACACCGCGCTCGCTCTGGCATATCTAATAAGTTCAGGGAAATATATAGAACCATGTATAAAGACTACTTGGCTACCAGTGATGGTGTATGGAATATACATGGTGCTTCATGTGTTCAATGAAAACCAATGATAATAGCGAGCGAAGCTCGCTCTCATGATTAGGTAGTCACGTGACTTGCTCTCTATCAGCTGAAAAGCTTTGATTCCAAGTTTCAACCCACAATGCATGTCGCCTTCACTGCAGTACACATAAATGACAAATCCCTAATTAAAATAAATACGCTGTTTGAATAGTACAAAAACGTTTATAATCCAAACAAGCTTTCTCATACCTTCGTTTGTTTCGCTATTGTTGATAACTGCTTATTTTGAAAGAAAACAAAACATTGCAGCTAATTCGACATCTCAGTGCAACTGTTTACGTGCAATACGACGTCACAATGTACATGTTCACGTCGACTACGTCATTTTCCTGCGTAAATGCAGAGGCTGATTTTATTTCCAAGATGTTTTATGGTTTTTCGCACTGCACCAACCGGTAGCACCGTCACATATTAATGCAGAGTATAAATTTACATTTGAATTTGAGATATGACTTTTTTTATGGAAAATGATACTACAATCTTTACTACACCGTTATTTCACAGGTTGTTATTTCAAATATTCCATATTTAAAAATCTAGTTCCGCAGCAAAAAGTAATTATAAAAATAACATAGTCCAATCATCTTACACCTTTTAAACTTCAATCAGTTAGTGCTGAACTGATGATGCAATTCAATATGGTTGACCAGTTTTGAACTCAGATGCTAATAGCGAGTGTGAAGCGACGAGCTCGCTCTAATGATTAGGCATGTAATTTTTTAAGTCACGTGATTTGCTCTCCAACAGCTGAAAAATTGTGAGCCCGTGTGACAATATCTACGGACCCACAATGCGTCCGCAAAAAATCAGATTCACTGCAGTATCATCATTAACAACTCCGAAATAAAATAGATAAGATGTTTGGAAAGTACACCACATGTTTTTAAATTCAAGAAAGCTTTCTCATACCTTAGTATGTTTTGCTGTTGTTGATAAATTGCTTAATTTGAAACAAAACAAAACTTGCAGCTAATACGACGTCACAATTCAACTGTTCACGTCGACAATACGAAGTCACAATGCAACTGTTTACGTCGACAATACGTCATAATGCAACTGTTCACTGTGATTGCGTAATTTTTTCCGCGTTAAAAAAAAGGCTAAATTTGTTTGACATGTTATTCTAGGGTCTTCGCTTGCACCAACAGTAGCACCGTCAACATATTATCTGGTAAAAATGTATTATGTACTAGATTTCCTTAGACGGACAATCAACAGTCATTCAGAAAGGCAACTCTAAAATGGACTGACACAGGTGACAGATGCGCAAAATTCAACGTAATGAAAGGAAATTGCCTGGATATTGTGGTGTAGGGTTAACAACGGCGACCCAATTTTCAAAAGTTAGACTTAAATTTTCAAAGTTCCTGTGAAGTAAGGTAAATGATTTATGTATGTCAATAAAGAACAACATTCTGACTTCGACTGAGGAAACTTTTTATGCATCATCACAAAAGATAACAAAAGTTTTGAAAGTTTGAAGCGAGCAACCGAGAATTTGATGGCGGATTGTTAGGTCCCTTTACTCCTATTACACTATATACACTATTTAGCTCAGATTGTGTCAAAACCCTGTGAGCGATACAGTATTGCAAAGCACTACACATGGGCATTAGATGATGGGCATGGTTGAAGGTCTTGACTCTTGGTGTCAAAGCATGACGAAACTTACGTTCTTTTAGTCTTTTCTTAAAATCCGGATGGCTTCTGCGTTTGTTATCAAAATATATACAATATCCAAGGAAACAAAGCCCTGCTCCTGCAACCGCATACTTAACAAGTGAGCTAGAATAAAAATTTGACACCAAAGAACTCATCGTGCAGGCAGGCGTCAATGTTGCACACGACAAATATCAATATGACTTCTCAGACCAATGTATAAAGCGCACAGGAGACCAGAACTTAGACCGAGAATAGTGGACAACGTGTACATTAACTATTCGTTTTGGTTTTAAGATTCACCTGGCCTTCCCAGAAACTTTTGAAAACGTTTGCTGAGCATTATTAGAATGCTTTGATTAAATTTTAGTAATCACATAGCAGTCTCGATCTGTCAGTTGATTTTCATTTGATAGGATAATTTAATTTATCTAAAATTAAAAACTTGAAGCCCATTTATAACCGATTAAAAAAAACAACAACACAGAGACATATATAACAGAGATAAGCAACTTATAACATGTTATATATGTCTCTGACAAAACAAAACAAACAAATATTGTGAGTATAACAGAGAGATTAAGAATTAGTAGATCGAGATTAAGGGGTGTACTACATCGTCATAATGGTGGCAGCATGATTTCCTTTTCCTAGTTTCAAACATGAACGAATATCAAATATAACTGGATGCTGTCAAATACACTCTACGTCGTACAAGTACAACAGCAAAGAAATCACAGTAGTTACCACATACTTTAGTTATATAATATCTTGCTGCGTATGTCAATAATCAAGATGCATCAAATGAATGTTATATGTTGGACAAGTGCCCTAGGGTCCTTGCATATATATATATACAACATGTAATTATGATATTAATGCATGTACCTTATCTCACAATTATAAGTGGTCATTTTAAAAGCTTGGTGTCTGTCATCAGTGCTGGGGGTCACCCGGCCAAAACCCCATTTCATAATCGCAGAAATGTATTTAAAAAAAAACAAAAAAAACAATCGAAATTCTAAAGATCATTGTTCAGATACATCGTTACAATGGTTGAACCGAGCAAATAGCTTCTTGTACGTTGCACAAGGTACAATATTAAGCACCGTGGTTCTGTTCGTCGTTTCTGAAACCTGGCCCCAAGACCATAAACTGAGAATAGACTTAGGAGGCTCATTACATTAAAATTTTATTACATGATTCATTTAAGCACCTTTTAAGAAGCATGGTTTCACATTCGAAAAGTAATACAAGCTCTCAATTATTTTATATGAATTTTTTTTATTTATTTCCCGGAATGATGAAAAAGTTGTTTTCTTTGCAAAATAGAGGTTCTAGTATCCAATCTCGCTGTGATTTGGTGCATGATATGAATATCTAATTAAACATGCTCAGAGACCCGAAAGAATTTATGATTTTTTCGAGAAAAAAATTATTTACGAATATTGAAAATGCTATTTGTTGATTATTTTTAAATCTATGGATAAAATCTTCAAAAAAGATAAATTAAATGACAGACACGTTAGATAAGTATATTTTAAAAAGAAATTGAAATGAAATGTTCTATTTTCAGATATATCGCTATATTTCAGATTTATTCTCAGGAGAGAAAAAAAGTACCCACCCGATGAAATTGATAGAAATTACTGAAATAGTCATATATACTGGTAATTATAATGGACATTTCATCAAGAATTTACGTTCCTTTATAAAATTATTAATGTGTAAACCATTTACATCAAGGAGTGTAGTTTTCTTCATTACAATGCTCTCTATAACTTTTTTGTGTAATTTCGATCGGGCTTGGTTCAAAATTGAAAAATCGCAATATTTCTAAATTTGGCTATTCCATTTCAATTTCTTCTTATAAATATATTCTCCGACATATCTTTTTCCTAAGTGACATGTTTTTGAAGATTTCATCCATAGATTTAAAAAAATATCAACAAATAATATTTACAATATTAATTAAATATTTTTATATTTAAAAAAATCGGATTGTAATATCTGAGTTGTTTAGACATGTTTATTAAACATTCATCATATTACATCAAATCACAGCAAAATTTGGACTCTAGAATCTCTTTTTGCAAAGAAAACAACTTTTTCATTATTCCGGGAAAATCACAAAAAAATCATAAAAAATATTGAGAGCTTGTATTACTTTTTGAAGGCGAAACTGTGCTTCTGAAATGTGCTTAAACGAATCATTAACTAAATTTTGGTGTATTGAGCTACCTTAAGTCAAATTTTGATTACTTATATCTTACGATTTATAGCACAATGTTTAAAACCGCTGCAGAGTTTTAAACGCAAATCAATGCAAACAAATACTGAAGATTCATTGTTTATGATAATTATTTAAAAAGTTAGCTGGATTTGAAATTTAGACTTAAGTCTATTCTCAGTTTATGGTCTTGGGGCTGATTGCATCATCAACATGACGCCACCAATCACCTTCCAAACGATGTTTTGACTAATACTGCATAACATGTAAGTAGGAGTTCTGGGAACCACGTCGATCTTCTTCTACTCCTATTTGGTCACCCTGGTATGAATGAAAATTCCGAAACTTTATTGCACATTTACAGGACACTGCATGCCAACCACTTTCCAAAAGATATTTGTTACTTGCATGAAAAGTTGGAGGAGTTCTGGTTATCAGGTCTTTGTAGAAAAAGGGGTACCGCCAAGCCGATATATGGATATACGCCCGCATATATTATGGACCCTAACTCCTTTAAAAATATCGGACACATGCAGATTCTCCTTGTAATATGTCCCACATTGTGATCATTCTTTGTACCAAGTTTCTTCAAAATCCCCCAATGGTTTAGGAGGAGTTGCGAAGACAAAGTACTTTGCACAGAAAATCTTAGAGTCCAAGGCCCTAACTCCTTCAAAAACATCGGAAAGCATTCCCCATCTTCACATTGTGATCTTTCTTTGTACTAAGTTCCATCCAAATCCCCCAAGGGTTTAGGAGGAGTTGCGAAGACAAAGTGAAAGGGACGACAGCGGAATAGATAATACGCCCGCTTTTTTTTTATGCGGGCGTATAAAAAACGTTGTTTTCTACTCCTAAATGCCCTCGGGAATAGTGAACAATTCCGGAACTTATGACACCACCAATCACCGTATTCCAAAAGTGACTGCGAAAAAATGTAATTTTTAAGGGGGTTTGAGAACCGCGGGTTTGTTAGAACACCTCAAAAAGTAGATTTTTTTTAAAACTCCAATCTGGCCCCAGGGTTAAATAAAAAATTACTAAGCCCTACTGCACATCTCGAGGACACTACCTATTATATTCATACAGATTGATTGCTTACTTCATAAACGAAAGAGGAGTTCGTCGAAGAAGAAAGGGTGACGGACGGAGGACCTTTTCCTAGCTGAGCGTTGGATTACTATAACA
>CAJDSM010016616.1:2756-14918 GCA_903981925.1 Ostrea lurida | reverse complement strand
AAATATCCAAATTATCAAGCAATGTATGTTACAGCTTACTACACCAATATTGAAATCCGGTAAATTTGGAATATTACTTATTTTGAATAAGAGCAATTTCCCAACATCTTTTTCTTGCATTAGATTGAAGTATTGTGGAAATTATTGTTGTTCGTAGAGTCAATTTTTCATTAATGTTTTTTAAAAACTGGGTCAGTTCATAGGGATGTAATTTTGAGGAAATCCAATTCACAACTGATTGACACTCACTGGTAAATACACCAAAGACATTTTCTGTCATGAATTGCATGACACTTGCAAGAAATTGCACAGAAAACTGATGAAGTTGCTTTCATTGTGTTGAGCTGTACATAAACCACTTGATTATTGTCTAGATATAAATCAATGGTTGTGACAAATGTATAATATCGGTGTAAAAATCTTCCTAGCTTCAAGTTAAAAAAACGTAGAATTGTGTATTCAATGTTTGAGGAAATGTAAATTTGTGGGATGGGTTGACCCATGAAAATCCAGGAACATTTATTCCCTTTGGAACAAATTATTTGACAGGAATGTAACAATCACTGCTTGGGTACTGGATTTTCTTTATCCCCTAGCTACTACAATCAAGCCTTGTGATCTCGAAACTAAAAAATAAATTTTGAGATATCCGGGGATTTGAGATATCGAGGGTAAAATACTTAAAGAATAAGTGATTGAAGTTTTTTCTCCGTCCCATTGAGTTCGATAACGAGCTTTGACTGTATACATGTACATAAATTCTCGACAAGTAGTCAATGCGTTAAAGACGTTTTCACCTGATACCATTATATTGGTCATAATACGTCAAATGGCATGTCATGAAAACGTATATTCCAATCTTGCCAGTTAAGGTAGCTCACTACACCAAAATTTTAATTAATGAAAGAAAGAGATTCTAGAGTCCAAATTTTTGCTGTGATTTGATGTTAATATATGAATGTCATATAAAAACATGTCTAAAAGACTCAGATATACAATCCGGTTTTTTAAAAATAAAATATTTATGATATTGAAAAATATTTGTTAATATTTTTTTAAATCTATGGATAAAATATTCAAAAAAACATGTCACTTAGAAATAGGATAGTGGAAATATATTTAAAAGAAATTGAAATGAAATAGCCAAAATTAGGAAATATTACGATTTTTCAAATTTGAACCAAGCCGATCGAAATTACCACCAAAAGTATAGAGAGCATTGTAATAAAAAACTGCATTCCCCTGATGTAAAATGGTTTACACATTAAATGATTTATATATAGAAAGTAAATTCTTGAACAAAATGTCCATACAATACCAGTAATATGATTATTTCAGTACGGTAATTCTAGCTGCAATAATGTAGCCCTCTCCGATTTTTTTTATTCTGACGTTTACGGGAGAGGCAAAATAAAAAAAAAAATTTTAAAAAAAAAGGGAGAGGGCTACATCATTGCAGCTAGGTAATTTCTATCAATTTCGATCGCGGACGTACTTTTTCTTCTAATCTGAAATATAGCGATATATCTGAAATTAAGACATTTCTCTTTCAATTTCGTTTTAAAATATACTTGTCTAACATGTCTTTTTTTAATTTAACCTGTTTTTTTTGAAGATTTATCCACTAGATTTAAAAATATCAACAAATAGCTTTCAATATTCGTAAATATTTTTTTCTTCTAAAAAATCATAACTTCTATTGGGTGCTTTTAGGCATGTTTTATTAGATATTCATATCATGCACCAAATCACAGCGAAATTTGGATACTAGAATCTTTATTTGTAAGCAAAACACATTTTCATCTGTATATGAAAATCACAAAAATTATATAAAAATTGAAACTTGTGTTACTTTTCGAAGGTGAAGCCATGCTTCTTGAAAGGTGCTTAAATGAATCACGAAATACAAAATATTGATGTATTGAGCCTCCTTAATGTTCCACTGTATTCTCATGAAGTAAATTGGCATTAAGAATGTTTAGTAAACTATAGGCTAGAAAGAAAGTAAAAATGATGCTCATTTTTTTTTTTGGTAGCGTTATGCCTCAATGTTTGCATCTTCAATGACCATGCCCTCACCTGCAGCTGCATCTAAAGGACCAACCCTTACCTTAGCAGAAGATGACATGGACTGAGGCAGAGAGCTATCTCTGAACAAAGAAATGAATTGTCATTGATGTGTTAATCAGTTGTTGATTGAAACACAACAGACCAATTCTTTACATGGACACATTTGATATGAACATTGTACTTAAAATGATGTGAATAATTTTACTACATTTGAAATGTGTTTATATTTATGTATATACACTGTACATCTGCATTTTCTAAATAGCTTGAATCAATAAACATGATTTAAATTTTTTTTTTTATTATTCCAAACTAAGGGAATGAGGTAAATTGTAAATACTTGTGTTAATAGTGCAAAATAATACCAGTGCCCCCTAAATGACCGTTTATAGATACTTTACAGGGATATGGAGTGGGGCAGTCATATCAAATCATGTGAAGCCCAAAGCATTTGAGATGAACAAGCAATTATGCTTGTGTAGAATAAAGTTTACTTTGACCTCTTTCTGACTGAGTATTTATGAAAGAGCGTGACAGCATGAGACAAAGTAAAATGGGGAACTCATTTAAAATTTCAAACACTGAGAAAATTTCGGACAGGATAAAGAATTCATATTTCACAACTAGTCATAGCTAACTGTGTTGCTGTGGATTTGTTATTGCAAAAAAAAAAAAAAAAAAAAAGAGTTGGCCTTCCTTTCAAAGCTACTGATATTCTTGTTACACAATAATGGTCATATGATCTATTTCATTGATTCCCCCTTTTCAAACTGGTATCTGACATGTGAATTCACAAAATGAAACGTATATTGTTTTGCTATGTTTATACATATTGCTTTGTTTGGTAAAGGAATAGTAAAAAAAAAAAGAAGTTTTATGCACCTGTCTTAAACCTGTTATATGACTCTTTAGATGGTTCATCCATGTGTTGGTCAGTCGGTCTGTCCATTTCTGCATTATATTTTACTTTCTTTTTAATGTATCTAGTCTACCAATTCAACCTAGCTACAAACTAGGTCAAATGTCTGATGCATTTCATACCAATTGTTAGGCCATTCTTTGTACACTTATTTTAACTATTGATCGCTCCGTTCACCTGATCAAGGCTCACGTCAGATGTGACCGCTTGACAGGGGATGCTTACTCCTCCTAAGCATATGATCCCACCTCTGGTATATCTAGGGGTCTGTGTATTTTGTATTCTGTTTGGTACCTATGGGATTGATCACTGTTCTATATCTACCTTTTCATCAAACTGAAACTTTGCTTAGCTTCTTTGTGGGTCATTCTCAGCAATTTGGATCTCTCTAAAAAGAGTTTTGCCCCTTTATGTAGAAGAATTATAATGTTATGTGGAGGTTATTCAATCTAATTAAAATTAGATCTTTCATGCGCTCCCTGGTTTCGATACGTCGCTTGGATTCCACGCCATGGGTATTGAAAATGTGCATGGTGAGGATTTTGATTCAATTTTTGAGAAATTTTTAACTTTGTCGTGTTTGGAGAGTATATTTGTACTTCCACAGAAGTTCCAAAACATGTTCCATTTTTTTTATTTTTTATTTTTGGTCTTCTATTCATATTAAAGAAATGTCTACTGATCAACTAAAAACAAGTTTATAACGAATTATGCAGGTGCCGAAATGAACAGGTACTGAAATAACGGGCGCCCATGACTGCAAGGTCAAGGTGAATGAAACGTTCTTGAAAAATGAGGAGTGCATCGTTTAACTGCATAATAGAATAGATGAAACAATGACAGGAATAGCAAGGATTTTCAACAATTCGTTCCGTTCCGTGTTAATAAAAAACAACATCGCACTTGCTTCTTCGTCGATTTACATTAGGAACCCATGTAATATCCCGAATTTCCTCAAACCGAGCAGTACCATCTACTGTGTCGCTTGTGTTGGTTATCACAGCAAGAAAGGGAGATATCGCAGAGATCAACCCTGGCGTGAGGAATGGGAGCAGGAAGATCGATATGATCATGATGTTGTGGTTGACACTGAAGTATTTGAAGACGAAGGGAGAAGTCGGTTTTATTTGATGTTGAAATGCACCGGAATGCTGTGTTTCATATTCTTTCTGAATTTAGCAGACATAATTAGAATACAGTTGAGAAATTCAGCACCCAAAAGTGAAGAAGGTGAAAAGGGATGGAGAGATTCTGTGTATTGGAAGAATAAAGGTTTTACAGGATTCATGTCATTATCCATAGTCTTTGGTAATTATTGATTTTAATCTTATTTCATGAATTTTTATTTCGGCCTCATCATCCTGGACTGGTAGTCATCTGATATAATCACACTTTGCTATCATCAGTATGTTTTTCAACTTATTCTTGCATATGTGTCACAAGCATTGCTTGCACAATAAATGACATTACTTGTTTTATTTAAGTGTGCAGTTCCAGATTTCAAATACACTGTACTTTCAAATACTCTGATTTGTAACAGGAAGGGAGAAAATGCAAAAGACCAAGACAGGGATTTTTTTAGGGTCTCTCAGGGGCCGAAATAAGGCCCCATTCCCAATGCCAAAAAGCAGGTATTTTCCCCAATTTTTGCTGTAAATTCCCAAAACATAACAATAAATCAAAATGGGGTGCATTACTAATCATAATCTCATTCACACGGTCCATAATTTCAAATTTTGCAACAAATTGAGAAGCAAATGATATTATTTTTGCCTCAGCTTATTAGTAAGATAAGCTTTAACCAAATTGAAAGCCCAATTATATACATCAATGCATTTAACTGCAATGGTTTGGTTCTCTCTCTATAAAATGGTTTCCCCAATTTCAAGCAAATGTCGCTAATTTTTCCCAACTGGAAAGGCCCTGGCCCCTGATATTAAGACCTAAAAAATCCCTGCCAGAACCCCGGGCCCCTGAATCCCTAGTCAGATGCTTTACCAACTGAGCTATCTGGTCACCTGCGATTGAACCCGGCTGATTCAAGCTACACTCCCCTCCTTAAATTGTCTTCTTGCCCTGGCAGGACTTTCACCTGCAATTCCAGGTGTGTCAATGATACCAATGTAACAGGAAGAGAGAAAATGCAATGGACCAGACCGGGATTTGAACCCGGACCCCTGAATCTCTAGTCAGGTGCTCTACCAAATAAAGCTATCTGGCCACAGGAGATGGAACCCAGCTGACTGCTAGCTATACGAGTGTAGTGGTCAGCTGGGTTTTATCTCCAGTGGCCAGATAGCTCAGCTGGTAGAGCACCTGACTAGAGAAATTCCAGGGGACCTTGGGTTCAAATCCTGGTCTCATTTTCTCCCTTTCTATTACATTTGGTGCCGTTTACCACCTCTGGAATTGCAGTTGAAAGTCCTCAGTGCCAGGGGTAAAAAAAAGTGTTGGTTGTTGGTGGCAAAGACCATTTAAGGAGGAAGGAGTGTAGCGGTCAGCCAGGTTTAATCGCTGTTGGTTAGATAGCTCAGTTGGTAGAGCACCTGACTGGAGATTCAGGGGCCCGGGTTTGAATCCTGGTCTGGTCCGTTGCATTTTCTCCCTTCCTGCTACAGATTTATAATGTAACACGCATTATTTTTTGAAAACTTTCAATCTTCGTTACAAGTTGCCATTAATTGATTTAATGAAAAATCTATCTCTTTGAATTTCACACAATAAGGTAGCATGGTGTTTGAACAGAATGACTGCAAGATTCAAACTATTTTTCAATTTCTAATTTTTATAGAAAATAATATGTTCAAACGGAATGTATACCTACATGAAGATGTTTGTTCATCATGTTATCAATGTATCTTTACATGAATTTATGGTTTTGATGTTCTGATAGATAGGGATATTTGCAATACAGTACAATGTTTTTGGGTTTCATCTAATTAAATAATTATCCATCCTGTCAGGATTTGGATTATAACACATCCTCATACTCTTGCTTGTTGTAAGAGGTGACTAAATGGGGGTGAAGGTCCTTCGGATGAGACCGCAAAAACCGAGGCCCTGTTCCACAGTGTGGCATGATAAAGATCCCTCCAAGGCCATAAGTGCATTCTGATATTAAAAGATTCCTCTGTGCTCAAAGACCATGGGTGCTGAGCATAGACCTATAAATTTTGCAGCCCTTCACTGGCAATTGTGACTTTTCCATATGAGTGAAAAATTATTGAGTGGAATGTTAATCAACATACCCAGTACTGTACAATCAATCACTCCAATTAATACATGTATATACAATGTATGCCAGTGTTTGAAACTCGCTGTAAAATTAGCTGGACATGCAGGGCTAACTACTTGTAAACTTTGTTAGCCCTGCCAGAGAGCCACTAGCCCTGCAATATATTTTGTTATTCAAGCGATAATATGACTAAAACTTAATTCACATCTTCGATCCCAATCATAAAAATGTCGATGTTAACAGTTATTGCAACTTCATTACCGATTTTAAAATACATCTAAATTTCTCTCAGCGGAAATATTAACCTGTCCGGTCAGGCATCTTTGCAAAGGGTGTTCGCCCGCGACAGAATTTATGCATCTTGGGCGGTCGGGCGCACGGTTATTTCAAATACTGTACAGTATGCCTAAATTAGTGTATCGTCTCACTGTTGTCACCCAAACTGAGCTTTTACTTAAATCTGCTTAGTGCTAGATAACTGGCTTTCTTAATGCCAGATGAAGCACAAGCACTCCCACTTATGATTTCTTGTGATAAGGTGTTATAACTACGTATTATTTTTCAAGATGTGATTGAAAATGTTGTTATCTTTTGTTTGGAATTCCCAGTGTCATATGTGCGATTTGTTATCTTTTTCAGCTGTTGGATTCCCAGTGTCATATGTGCGATTTGTTATCTTTTTCAGCTGTTGGAATTCCCAGTGTCATATGCGCGATATGCTACAAGTGTGTGCGGAGTTTGTGGTTATTGAGAGGTGGAAAGAAAATCAGAGTCAAAACATTTGCTCCCTTCTTCATGAATTCTACGCTTGAAGTTCCCGTGGAGAATATGTCTGGGTTGACTTCTAGGGCCGGACAAAATTATGTGTCTTTCCAACTGAAGAGAAATGACAACAAATTATTACGACTTTCAATGTCCAATTTATCAGGTACCTTTAAGGAACCCATACTATATGATAATTACATAGGGAAATTTCGTAATTTGAAGTCTTCATGATTTGATTTGTATTTATCTTGGAATAACACATTAAATGAATTTTGAAGAGTTGTCAGACCTGTTATTTTCTTTATTTGCAGCTGCATAACTGTAGCTCTTTGAAAAATCATTGGGATAGATGTTGAAAATATGTTGGGAATATTTATGCCCCCCGAAATTGGCATATTGTTGCCTTCTTCTTTAATGCTATTGATGTGAAACTAAATGGATATTTAGAATGAGCATGGAGCCTTTTTAAATTTATCATTAATGTGAATTTTATGATCCTAGGGGTAGGGGTTTTAGTGTTAGGATGGGGCTAAAATTGTCAGTGATGAAATGTGTTAACAATTGAACTTTTTTATTCTTTTTCTTGATCACTATGATCCAATTTCTTTCAAATTTGGTATGAAGAATTTTTGGGACACAAATCTCTTGCACCCAGGGGCCTTTAATAGGGGTGGGGCAAAAAGCGACAAATTTTCAAAAATCTTCTTTACAACTGCATGTGCAAGAAAAACTAAATTCATAGCGATATAGAGCAGGAAGGCCTCTTCCTAAATTTTAAATTTGGTGATCCCTAGGGTAGGANAATTCATAGTGATATAGAGCAGGAAGGCCTCATAGTAAGTTTTAAATTTGGTGATCCCTAGGGTAGGGGTTATGACCCCAGGGCAGGGCTGAACTTGGCACATAGTGTTAAAAAGCATTTGAAAAGCTTCTTTAATGCTATTGATATATTAATCATACTCTTGCAACAAAGTTGTAAGGGGTATGCTGGAATCAGGTTTTCTGTCCAACAGTCTGTAGACGCAGTGGTTATTGGCTCTAAAGTATCATCCTTTTCACCTAGAGTCACCATATTATACATATGGACTACCCTTGGGACGAAGATGTTCCCTATTGAATTTGGGGTCAAAAGGTCAAGTGCACTGGACATCGAAGATTTTGAGGCAATAGTCAATAGTAACCTTGAAAATCAATAGGGTTTATTCTCTGTCTCTTCATGGGCAACAGTTGTGGAAGGTTTGATGATCCTCAGATGAATACCTTGCTTATATCTTGTTCACAGAGTTCTATATGTACACACACAAACACACATACGGTCGCATGGACTCGCAGCAGTGATGCTGTATCCTCTCCACCACTAGTTGCGATGGAATAAGAATTCTACCACTAGTTGCGAGGGAATAAGAATTCTACCACTACTTGCAAGTGAATAAGAATTTTAATAAATAAGACTCCCTCCTGTAAAAGTGGTCCCCCTTGACATGTTTCTGAAAATTATTCTCATCCAAGCTTTTCTTATTACTAACAACTTCCCAAACAAAAGAAAGCGCTATCCAGGTGAAAACATGCTATGACATACAGACGGACTGATGGGTAAAAAACAATCTATCACAGTAACTTCATTGCGTGGTGTATAAAAATTGATGACCTATAGGTATATTATTTAAAAGAGGGGTTTATTTTTAGTATTTTTTTTATGGTTTCTTCAAAATCATCCACATTAATATCAAATAAAATAGGAGAAAGATGATCTCCTTGTTTTACACCACAGTTAGCAGAAAAGGGGTTATACTTATGTAAGGATATAACTTGCAAACATATCTAGTATCATAACAAGTATTGATAGGCCCATAGGGGTATTACAGTCCTTGCAGAAAGTTAAAATCATTTTCTAAAATTTCTTTGAAAATCATAAATTTAAAAACAACAAGTCATAAAGAAAATATAGTTTTAATAAATAAAAATTGCAATATTTTCTTCATAAACATTTCAGATTAATTATAAGTTATATAACAAGAAAAATAGTGCATGCAAAAACATTTAATAAATTGTAAAATCTATACATACATATTATTGACATCAAAATTGATCAGATCTTTATCTACAAAATTGAACTCCTTATTAACAATTAGTCTATAATAAAATGGAAAATCATTTTACTCATCCACCTGCACTGATGTAGTGAGGCTCATTAACTGATTACAAAGCAATGGTTTCTTTCTTACTACAACGAGGTATTAATTTTCTGAGTATATTTGAATCTACTTTGTAATTTTTGATATAAAGATAACATAAACGATTTCCTTATGATATTATAACAAAGCAGAATTCTGAATTCCTGCCATGACCTTGTTCTTGCCCCAAGGTTAGATACAACATCATGGGATTTGTCAGTACTTTTCACAGAACCTTTGACATTTTGTTTGTCCCATTCAAAAAATATTTCACTCAAGTAAAGACAAATTTTGATTTATGCATAGCACTAAAGTCCATGGTTTGAACAATTTAAAACATAAACTTATACTGTATGCCAATTTGACAAACTTCAATGAAAGATTTCTTGTACTTTAAGGTACTATCAGTATACAATACACACTTTGAACTCCAATATAGTTCTATAATGGCCTCTTGTAGCTGTTTGATCTTTCACAAAGGTAACAAAATAACACATCACATTAGCTTGCTACATGTGAGACAGACCCAACCAACAGACAGCTGTCAGACTTATCAAAAAATAAACTCAGACGAGTCTTTAATTAATACAGCTGAACTAATAAAAACTGGGTTTCACATGTACCAAAATGCAAATATCAGAGATTTTCTTTCATCTAAAAACATGTAAACTCTATATAGAAATGTCACTAAATTGTTTAAATAAGTATCTAAACTACAATGTATAATGCTTTTCGGAGGAAAATAACCATTCTATAGAAAGTTTGGTGTCTATCTGTATTGTTCAGAACACTTTTTTCCCAATCAATCTGAGAGAAATTTGATTTACATATTAAAATGTACTGAGAATTTTGTTTTTATTCCAAATATAACAATCTGTGTAGTAAATATGATGTAGTTTGCAGGGCTTCATCCTCTAGGTAACATCTCTTCTAGATCGGCCACAGTGTAAGCTACAACTGTCCATAAGGCAGCACACACATTCATTTCTACTGGGTCTTGTACTGTCATAGTGTCTCCTGAAAATAACATTGAACAGCTAGGTGTTCAGAATTAAATATCATAGGTACTACTAGTAGGGTCTCTGTACTGTCAATAGTGTCTCCTGAAACTGGCAGGTGAAAGTAATAGTTGTACTCGCATATAAAGTGCTTTTGACAGCATTGTTATTCTCTGATGTGGGAATTTGTTTTCTTTCAATTTAGTGCAACAGACATGATGTCAGACTTGACATTGCATCATGTATTTTGTCACAATGAGGAACACATCCTCTTGTAAACTGGGCCTAAGTCTGTGAAATGAATTGGAATATTACCCTCTCTCTTTCTCTATACATGTACTTGCTGAGGAATGCTATACCGACTTACACTAAGTCACTGGAAAAGTCTCTGATTGGACACAATTCAATTAACCCATATCAATATTAAAATGTTTATTCTGTTGTACTCTTGATTTCAAGATTTCTTGAAAATAAATTGGAGAGCTCTCAACAGAGATATCTTCAGTATGGCAAATCTACCATGTTGAGAGAAGTAATGATAATCGTGGAATGCTTCATCTTTTAATTTCGTTCATGAGAGCAACTACTTGACTACCAGGGTATAGGCTATAAAGCAACAATCTATCTACTGAGACCATCAATGGACACACTATACAGGCATTTTCCATCATGAAGGACTGATTTGATTATAATTTCGACACCCATTTTTAATGAAGCACAGCTTATAATGAAATTGTACATCCAATATTATAATAACTAAATATCATTGAAATATGCTTTGTAGCATTACTTGCTGAGCTCAAGGTTCATAACTCTAATGACAACTGTGTTCTGATGATATTGTCCCTACAATATGGCAATGCTATTCCACAGAAATGCTATTAAACAGGTTTCACAGAGGTGGGACACAATTTTCATTCCACTGAAACACAAATCTCATTCTCACCAAACACACTGATCGGATTACATGTAGTTCTTTCATAACACCTTAATATCTTACATACGAGGCATAATAATTATCTTTTTTTGACTCCCTAAATATTACAAACTAAATATTACACGTGTCTCTCAGATACTGGTTTCAAAAATGAGTATATCTATCTATCTGACCCTCGTATAATGCCTAAATAGGTAATTATGTTTTTAATACTTACCATTGGTATGGTGAAATTTGAAGTATCTGTTGCTATCTGTACTTATACTACCCCCTGGAACTCCAGCAGTTATCCACATATTGATGTCTTCACCCCCTCCTCCTGGGGACAAGGGAATAGATCGGACTTTCTGAAGTGGCTCTAGGACTTTTTTCATAATGGTCATTGCAGCAGAGTTGCCTAGTGGTAGAAAAAAGAATAGCCTTAAAGTATGGGCCATATGCATGAGTAACATCCAAGAATTGTACACTGTACAGTATACTTATCCAATGTAATTTTAACATAAACTAAAATTGCTCTAATGGGTTTAATATCCCCCACAGGGCAAACTGAATAGTGGGAAATTGTGAATTTGTGCTGTGAATCTATGTGCATTGAAAGATCATATCATATTGACATGACGAACTCTGGTTTTTTTTTAGAGCAATNAATTTGTGCTGTGAATCTATGTGCATTGAAAAATCATATCCTTTTGACATGAAGAACTCTGTTTTCTTGAGAGCAATTACTGTAGAAGCGCAAATATTCGTTGGGTTAAAATTTCGTTGTTTTGATTCCCAAAAAAATTTCGTCGGGATTTAATTTCGTCATTTCAGACCGCTCTGTATTTATCATCAGTTGGATTAAAAATTCGTCATGGATTTAATTTCGTTAATTTATGCTACCAACGAAATTTAATCCATGACGAATATTTGTGCTTCTACAGTAATCAAAATTAAAAACTTTATATTCTGCAGTAGAACTTTACTCAGAATATTTAAGATTTGCTGTAATATAACTTCTGAAGATTATTTCATGGATAACTATTCAACATACATGAGCCCGTGAACAACACATCTGTTATTCA
>CAJDSM010016615.1:0-11592 GCA_903981925.1 Ostrea lurida | reverse complement strand
TACAACATTTTGTTTGTTTCTACTATTTTTAGTCGACAAGCGCAGCAATATCCTCTTGTAAATACCGTTTCGAGACGACATATTGTTGTAGTGGAACTCTCTAGTGTTACTAATGCTGAAGATTCCTTCAACCAATCAAATTACAGGAAATCAAAACTGGCGTCAAAGCGTGCGGGGAATTATTCGAACGGGGAATAGTCAAAAAAACTATTCTCCGGGGAATAGTTTGTTTATTCACGAACTGTGTAAATAGCTATTTTATCTCCTGAACGTCATATAGGAAACATTTTTACAGAAGTATAATAACAAAACATATTTTTGCATCCGGTTTATCTTAATTACCCCAAATTGGTAGAAGGTTGCATGGTAGGAAACATTGGTAATTTTCTCCCCATCTTCCCAAGAAAATCTGTATGTTTCTCCATCGATGAGAGTGCCAATCCAGCCAGGCTTGTGTGAAATCCTTTTGAGTCCAAAATCTGCATAGTCATATCCGTACGAGTTGTTGAGGATCAATCGCTGGCCCTCCAGAGAAATGGGCTGGATCTTGTTTATTGCCAAACGGTGGAACTTGAGTGACCCTGGACACAGGCTAGCAGGGATCCCTTTGTTGAAGTTGGTATCACTGGTACATCTGAATTTAGGAAGAAAATAAACATTTGTCACCTCACCATAAAAAAAAAAAAGAAAAAAAAAAAGAAACCCATAAAACAAATTACCACTGTACAGAGGGAAGCACTAGGCCATTAGGTCCTAGTCGTTTTCATCCACTTTTTACTGTTAATGATACTTAAGAGCAATGAGTAAACTCAATTTCCCCAAGACTTGACCTTAAAGAACTTGCAGCAAGTGAATACTAACCGGGGGGTGAGGGGTAGTGTGGCATTAGTGGGGGTGACTTGTAACCCGGCTAGTGAATCCTTATGTGTGGGGGGGGGGCAGCTAGTGGGGATGAAATCACTCATACATGGGGGGAGGCACATAGTTGAGGGTCAAGTACTTTTGATGGCGGTGTGTGACACTTAGTGGGGTCAATTATGATGGTGCGTGGGTGGCGTGGGTGGGGTGTGTGGCACTCTGGTGGGGTGAATACTTAGGAGGGGTAGTGTGACACCTAGTGGGGATGAATACTTAATGATGGGGGTAGTTGGTGACACTGGTTGAGGGTGAATACTTACTGGGGTCGTGGGGGGGGGGGGGGAGTTCGGCAACTGTGGTTGTGAATACTTACGATGGGGTAGTGTGGCACTGGTGGTTGTGAATAGTTATAAGGGGAGTGGGGGGGGGAGTGGCACTAGTATTTGTGAATACTTACGATGGGGGGAGTGTGGCACTAGTGGGGGTGACTTGGGACCCAGCTGCACCACCTGTTAGAGAACCATCTTCATCAATCATAACAGCCTGCCATTTCCAGTCAAACTTTCCACGGTTGGGCGACTTGGTGAATGAGATCCCCCTAAACCTGTAGGTGTATCCTCCGCAAAAGATTGAGCAGGTTCCATCAATCTTGGTGTATGTGAAAGCATAACAGCCACTATTGTCAAAGTTGAAGAACTCAATGTTGATCCCCATCATTCCATTGCCATAAGGCAAGACAACACCACCAATTGTGCAGTAGTTTTTCTGGCCTGAAATGGCAGTCAGCCCAGGACTGTTGGCTACTATGACATTGTCTATAACAGCATAACTAGAAGCAGCGTCATACTGAGGAGAACCCTTGACGAGTTTTCCTTCATAGCCAGCCTTCTCATTGTGGACCAAAATGAATCCGATGAACTGCAGGGCCCCCACATTGACAGCCTCCGCTCCTTTTTCACAGTTCCACACAGTCAGAGACTCGAACTTGGCTACCTCATGTTCGGCCGTGACATCGCAGGACCCGCCCTTCCTGGGGTGATACTCCTGGAACACCCACAATCCAAACCATCCCATGGAGTGAACCGTGTTGTTCTGAAAAACCCCGAGAGGTACATGCCTGGGGCAGATGTTGGGATCAAAGGAAGGTCCATCAGGGTGTTCATGCATTCTGTACCAGAATCCAAAGTGAGTTCCACCAGCGGCTGTATTGTGTTGGATAGTGTTATTTGGGTTTGTGACCCAGAAACAGGCTGGTGTGATATCGTCGTTCAGCAAGCTAGAGCTGGCTATAACCTTAGTCGCCAAGTTGTTCTGGAAGGTGTTGCCTGTCTCAATACCGTCCTCCAAGAAGAACGCTCCCCCCATCACGTTATAGATGACATTGTGTTCCACTACCAGATTATGGGTCTTGTGAACGTTGACGGCCCTGTTGAATGTCCTATGGAGACCGCAACCTCTAACATAAGACGAACTCATGTCTCCATTTAAGTGAGAGTGAATGGGGTAACGTCCCAGTCTGAAGGCTTGTCCCACATGTGTGAGTTCCACATATTCAATACGGAAAGTGGCCAAACCCGAGTCAGGTTTTGGTGCATGGATCAGAATGTGACCCCCAAATTCATCAGATCCCGTCTCATCTCCGAATCGTCCCTGGAAACAAGTCTGGGTGGCAAACTCTCCTGCAATAGCAGAAACAGGTAAAGATATTCATCTCCACATAAACATACAGTACTTTTGGAAATCTGGAAAACTTCTTAATGCCTAAGCAAATTCTAAATCTAGAGTAAAATTAATGTTGCATTGAAATATACCTAATACAGATGTGTATTAAAAAAAAATTTTGATTTCAATTTAAAAACTCTAGGTTTGGAGATTTGTGAAGCACGTACCGGTGTCGAATCCCGCTTCACACTTAGTGATGTTGGCGACCCACTCTGAGTCGCTGAATCCCCGGAATTTGACGTTGTGGGACAGCAGACCCACCTCTCCCGCCATGTCCACTGTGGTAGTTCCATACGTCTCCGTCACGCGGACATGAGTGTATGTCAACGCAGAATCGAGGGTCACAGTTTTACCATCAGCTGAAACGCTTGCTACTTTCCTACAATACACAAAATGAACAGATTCTGCCTTTAAAATCAGATTCTACACCATAATGTTCATTGGTACAGTGTAGAAGAAGGATTGTGTTTTTTAAATTGAAACATCAGATTCTAGATAAGGAATACAAAATGCACTGTATTAGTACTTGGTGCTGTTTTTTTTTCAGGTCCCTATATAAACTGGTTCTCTTTGTGTATCACTTACCTGGCTTCCGTCTCTTCCTGTGAGTTTCAGGTCCCTATATAAACTGGTTCTCTTTGTGTATCACTTACTTGGTTTCCGGCTCTTCCTGTGAGTGGTGATGACTTACCTAGTTTCCGTCTCTTCCTGTGAGTGGTGATGACTTACCTAGTTTCCGTCTCTTCCTGTGATGGCAATGATTACTTGGTTTCCGTCTCTTCCTTTGAGTCGGCAATGACTTACTTGGTTTCCAGTCTCTTCCCTGTGCATAGGCCGATGACTTGACCTGGTTTCCGCGTCTCCTTTCCTGTGAGTGGCGATGCACCAGTGGTGGGCAGAACAATCAGATCCCCTGTTTCCCAGTCCACCCCCTGCTGTAGAGTTATGGTGGAGGATCCTGCTGTGGCGGTGGCAGCCAGTCTTGTCCATGTTACTTTCGGTTTTCCTACACAAATACAAGCACACTCAGATTAAAATTCATTCCACGATACCTCTTTATGATTTTTACCTTTCTTTTCCAAGCTATTTTATGTCCTTTAGATTATTTCTTTTCAGTTTTTTATATATCCAATATTCTATAAGTATTTCTTCCTTTTGCTACTGTACAATGGTACATCCACACAATCTGACCTGGATTTCTCGAAAAAATCTCAAACTTAAGTTTGAGTTTTCTTCTATTTGAACAGTCTAAATTTGAGTAAAATCTCAGACTTAAGTCTGAGTTTTGACTTAAGTTTGTTTTGAGAAATCCAGACCGTTTTTTTTTTTTCTTTCTGAGACAGAAACTGACCGTGCAGATCGAGAGTTCCCTCCCTTACACCCAGTGACTTGGAGCCGTAGATGGGGAGCTCGGGGGAGCGGAAAACGCCGTGCATGGTGATGGTGGCCTGGTGCTGGAACGGTGCGCCCTCTTTCCCAACCTAAACACATCAATAAAAAATTTAACCCTCCTTCCCTACCTAAACACATCAACCAAAAATTTACGAGCTTAGACAGTCATTTCCTAATATGTGGAATTAACATTTTTCCACATCGGATCAAAGAAGAGTACAAAAATTAAAGATTTGAAATATTCTTTTCAAAAAAAGTTAAGATACATTCATTGTGATCTTAAAACACAACTACAAGTTAAATATTATACCTCTAAGGCTCCATTATCAGTTATCAAGATGTACTTGGCATTGAGTTCAATGTCTTTTTCATCGAAGATCACTTTTCCTCCTTTAATAGATTAAAGAAAACATTTTAATGTGACAAATAGGATGCAAAAAAATATCTCCATTATATAGCAAAGACATCCGCTCAAGTTGCGTTCACTGATACCTTGAATGAGGAGCATGCCCAACACTGGAGTGGTGACGTCCAGTAAAATGGTTTGGTTTTCCCGAATCACCACCATCTCTCCTTCCTCTGGCAGGGTCCCTCCCATCCAGGTGGTGGAGGAGGACCATACGTCAATGTATCTAAAGGCAGCGTTGGTCTGCAAGTGACTTAATTATCTCTGAATTATCTAAAGGCAGCGTTGGGCTGCAAGTGACATAATGATCTCTGAATTATCTAAAGGCAGCGTTGGGCTGCAAGTGACATAATGATCTCTGAATTATCTAAAGGCAGCGTTGGGCTGCAAGTGACATAATGATCTCTGAATTATCTAAAGGCAGCGTTGGGCTGCAAGTGACATAATGATCTCTGAATTATCTAAAGGCAGCGTTGGGCTGCAAGTGACATAATGATCTCTGAATTATCTAAAGGCAGCGTTGGGCTGCAAGTGACATAATGATCTCTGAATTATCTAAAGGCAGCGTTGGGCTGCAAGTGACATAATGATCTCTGAATTATCTAAAGGCAGCGTTGGGCTGCAAGTGACATAATGATCTCTGAATTATCTAAAGGCAGCGTTGGGCTGCAAGTGACATAATGATCTCTGAATTATCTAAAGGCAGCGTTGGGCTGCAAGTGACATAATGATCTCTGAATTATCTAAAGGCAGCGTTGGGCTGCAAGTGACATAATTATCTCTGAATTATCTAAAGGCAGCAATGGTGATATACAGTAAAACACAATTATAATGAATTCACACTTACTGCAAAGTAATATTTATTTCCCTGAGAGGAAAAAAAATGAAAATGTACCTAGATATAGTGAAGTTTTGTTATAACGAGGTTTTTTTTGCTGGCCCTGAAGGTTCACTATAGCTGTGTTTCACTGTATAATGAAGCTTTGTTATAATGGTATAACTAAGAGAAGAACTGGTAGGTTGTACAAACTTGTTTCTAATCCTTTTGTATATATCATATACATCAAAATACGCTCAAACCAACAAATCTGTGTAAGGATTTTGTTGGAATCCCCTTTCTGGTTTTAGGGGAATGTATACCTGATCAGCAATGCCATTGGTTGCCACCTGCAGAGCTACAGCGGTATCTATGGACCCCGATCTGGCACCCGTGGTACAGGTCAGGGAGGTGTCACTAATTTGATTGATAGCACAGGCCACGCCTCCAATCTTGACTGACACAGCAGCGGAGTTAGATCTACCGAAAAACATAACAGAAGCTCCACACAAATGCACAGGCACATTCTGCAAAATTGGTGTTGGAAATGATGTACATTCCGTATAATTATTTCATTACATTACACTGACTGTACCTTTTGGATGTAGCCATAATCAAAAGTTCTTATTACGGGACGCTAACTTCGAAAAAAAAAAAAAAGAGAGCCTTACCCAAATCCTGTTCCCGCGATGGTGACAGAGGTCCCCCCGGCCGTGCCGCCGTAGTTAGGGGTGACAGACGTAATGGTGGGGGTGACGGAGCTATCGTAGGTGTAACTGCTGGCCAGCGTGTTGGTCTCGGATCCTTCAGCGGCCACCACATCACAAGCACCCGCTGCAAACAATCAGGAACAATTCCATGATACAGGTAGTGTAAAGGACAAATGTAAACGGATAAGTGCTTTACTAGCAATAAAATCCCATCTGAAGAATTTCCGAGGATGCACATGAACTTAATTGTAAAAAATTATTTAGATGGCCAATATAAACACAAGTGTAAAAGACATTTAGATGGTCAGTAGTGTAAATGGTATTTAGATTGTCCTGACTGTAAAAGATACAGTATTTAGATGGTGCTAAGTGTAAAAGAATTGCTATATTTAGATGGACCTAAGTGTAAATGACATTTTGAGTTCCTATAAACTTCAATGTAAAACACATTTAAATGGTCAGTGTAAACTTAAGCACAATATTTTGTTCAGTACATAAAAATTCATTCATGGATAACTAAATTTTAAACAATATTCCATTGATTCTGAATAATTAAACAATCAGTATGCCTAAGTCCACTATTATTGACTGTCCCACCATTAGGGAGAATACCTGCACTGACAGGAGTGGCACAAACAAACTGTGTGTCGCTCTGACTGGCGCTGGCATCCAGGCTACACGCCTGACCACAGATGGTGACTTTGGTCTTAGGAGAGAAGCCATGTCCTGTAATGGTCACTGTCTGTCCTCCTCCAAGACTTCCTGTTTAAATCAGATACCCAAAATAAATTCAACAAGTTTCAGTTTTCAAATGTGAATTTTTTCAATTTACTGGGTATAAAATGTCTGAGGACCAGTTTACCTGAGGAAGGACTAGTTTATCTGAGGAAGGACTAGTTTACCTGAGGAAGGACTAGTTTACCTGAGGAAGGACTGATGCTGCCGAGAGCTAGGCTGTAGGTGAACTGATTAGAGTTGCCAGACACGCCCTTTCCTACAGCATCAACAACAACTGCCTTGGATCCTGCAGAGCTGGCTCCCAGGGTGCACTGAATCTGAGTCGCTGAGGAGCTTGTCACGGAACAATCTGTATCACCGACTGCCACCTTCACAGCACCCGAGCCAAATCCAGACCCAGATATGGTGAGAGTCTGGCCGGGGTTTCCTGACTGAGGATTGAGGGAGGTGATTGTGGGCGTTTCTGAGGGGTCATAGGTGTAGGTCACCGAGCTGTATGTGACGCCATCAGAAACCACGGTAACGGTGGCGGATCCAGTTCCTGCTGGAGTGGTGCACTGAATGGCGGTGGACGTTACATCCTTCAGTGTACAGGCATTTCCTCCAACAGTTACCGTCGTCTTGTCTGCTACAAAACCATTTCCAGCAATTGTGATTAACGCACCACCATTGGTACTTCCAGAAGACGGGGTGATGGAAGATAAAACAGCTTCACTCTGCACTTTGACTGTGGTGGAGGCCTTGCCGACACCATCTACAACAACAGAAACGTCTTGCGATCCCACAGGGACTGTGCCCACAGAGCACTGAATCTGGGTGTCGGTTACTGCAGTGACAGTACAGGGGGAATCCCCGATGGCCACAGACACAGCAGATGCAGTGGTCCCAAACAAGGTCCCCACAATGGTGAGAGCAGTGGAAGAACCTGACACTGAGTCGGGGGTAACCGAGGCCACTGTCGGGGTCGAGGCCTGGGCGTACCGGATGGAACAACTGAGCAGGGGATCCGAACACTTGGCCTCGAGGTTGTTTCCATTGCTGGGAACCTTAACGGCCAAGGCCTTAGAGCTGTAGGTGTTGAGAGCTGGAGCTGTACAGACGATTTTATCGTAAGTGACACTGGTGATATCACAGGCGATGGCATCGACCGTGACCACTGTATCGGCGTTGAAGCCTCCTCCGTTGATGGTGAGGGTGAAGCCACCTTTCACTGACCCCTCCTGGGGGGAATAGGAACTGACATGAGGGAGGAGGACAAAAGTAGCAGGTTTGGACGTCGCCAACAGGGCATAACCACGATTCTGAACAGTCACCTGGACTTCCTTCATTACGCCTACCTGTAAATATATAAAAATCTCAAATTCTGACCGACAGGATCCAATCAAACTTGGTTTTAATAGATAGTCAGTATCACAAAGGATTTTTTTTTCTAACCTCAAATCAATTTACTGTAAATCATTGACTGAATATCAAGAAACGAGACTGCTTGTGATTTTCGTATGATATAACAAACTGCACTTGTGAGGTCCTTTTTTTGCACAAAGACAAAGAACAAACATGTTTCATCAGTTTTCTGATTCTATTATTGTATTTCTAATTCAGGAAGGGTATATCTGAGTACCATTTCAGTGACAGATAAGAGTGCTTAAGTTAACCATTATTGTTTGTAAGCACTTGAGTGCATAAGTATATGTAGTCTTCAAACTTTTACAGAGAGGTCTTTTGTGGCTCAGTCAGTGCTTTGGTACTCTCTCCTTAATCTATATAATAATGGATACTTGATATATCTTTTTTAGAAGTCTGAGAACACAAGAGGCAATGCTTACTCCTGGTTTTGTTGAGCCATCAACATTGCAAACCAGACTGCTGGCAGAGGCAGAGGAGACAGCGCAGGTGTAATCACCAATGTCAATCTGGTGCTGACAACCGGTGGAACCGAACCCTGAACCGGACAGTGTGACGTCCTGCACCGCATGTCCCTGATCGTGGGAAATACTGGACACAGAAGGTGATCGGCAAGTTTCGAAGGAGAAGTGGAATCTTCCAGCAGTGCCACCTGTGGGCGGGGCATCAGAGCAGCCGGAGATAGCAGACGTCACCTCACAGCCGGAGGCAGCCGGATCAGCGACACCTGGTGGTGATAATAATCAAACACAAAAATTACACCGATAAAACATCCAGTCATTTGTCCAAACTCTGAATATAGTTTAGGACATAAAGGAGTATTTTACGATAACAAATCATACAACAAACATGATACTGTAACCAACAACATCATTTCCTGCAATTACCTGATGCGGTATCGTACTCTGCTTCGTATCCACTAAGTTTGAGGCTGAAGTCTTCCACCGATTGGGGTCGTGATGCGGCCTTGATGGAACCCCGGAATGAGATCTGTTTACTGGCATCCACATAGTCACTCCAATAGAACACATCTCCTGTCCTGGTCACCTGGTATTTATAGCCCCCGGAGGGCGTGTTCGCTCCACTGGAGAACCCAGAGCTAGTGGTCGCCACCGCGGTCTCGGTCTGGTGCACACCGATGTTGATTCCGGTCACACCCGCGGCCACGGACCACTTCCACTCGATAAAGTCGCCCACGTGTACATCCAGTGTCATCGGGCTCCACTCATAGCCCACTCCATACGCTGCAAAAGTATACAACCCAAGCTACATCTACTTCCATAGCAAACAAAACATCCATTCAAACTCTTTGACTCATCTCTCATTTCATCAGAATCTTCGAGTGTCACAAAATATTGAAATTATTTTAATATTTTCAATTCATTTGATTCTTATGATTATCATGTTACATTTATCATACACGTCAATTTTAACAATGTCTTTCTCCAACCCCCCAACTTTCCAAAGCCAGTGTAGTGATTAAACATCTAGAAAACCATGTAACAGCAACAAGATGACAAATGAAGATAAGGAACAGTGATAAATCTTACTTGAACTTGCTCCCTGGTTGGAAACTTGATGAACCTTTCCGGTGGCTTCAATCTGACATTTGAATTGAGTGTCTGTGACGGTGCCTACAACATTACATTTGTGACTGCCAATGTTGGGCTTGATGTTAGAGGCAGCATTACCGAACCCTTGTCCCGTGACTGTCACAACGGTACCACCATACAGAGAACCACTGCGGGGGGATATGTTGGTTACTTTGAGGCGGTAGGTAATGCTCTTGGTGCTAGCTCTGCAACAACAGTAAGACTAAAGCATGAAATCAAATTCAACTAAAACTCTTCACCTGCCATTCACATATATAAAATACAGTTGAACTTCCATATCTCGAACACTGATATCTCAAATACTATGGTTCCAAACCACCTATTTTCTTAGTATTTTTACCCTTGATGTCTTGAATTCACGGATATCTCGAACTTTTTTCTTGGTCACATCAAGTTTGAGATAATGAGGTTCGACTGTATATATATTATGGATAGAATATGTGTGCATTTCAAAATTTCAGCATCATTACTAAGGAAATTGACTATAAATTGTACGAATTCCCTTACGAGTTTGCAGCATAACCGTTGTTTCCGACGGAGAACTTGATGGCATGGTCTCCTGCAGCCTGCGCGGGAAGAGTGGCCTCCACCTGGGTGTCACTGTACGAGATAATAGTGGCGGACTCACCCCCAATCATAAGGGTGGTGCCGGCGGGCTGCGTGGCGCCAAAACCTGTGCCCTGCAGAACCAGGGTACTGCCTCCTGCACGATGCACCACAATTAATGATACGCTATTTATAGTTGTAAATAAGTAAATGATTTACATGAAACAAATCTAAGTCTAGATGTTCACATACCTGTAACACTGGACGTGGAGGGCGACACGGAGTTGATATTGGCTGTCAAGGCTGCGTCATAAGTGAACTGCTGAGATGCTTTCAAGGTCGTACCTGACTGGGCCAAGGTCACTTCTGCACCACCTGGAGTGGATGCCTGAAAAGAAAAAATACTGCCTGGTATATACCCTCATTAGCTGTTAGTTTCTCTTCCCAATAAGAAATATCAGATTAAACTTTTATTGTTTTATGATAATTAATTTTCATGGTCGTAAGCAGTTGATAAACATATTATAACCGTTGTAGTATTCGGATATTACAACTGTTGGGCTGACTTACTGCGGGGGTGAGACAGACAATTTCTGATGTGGTGGCGGTCACTTTTGTACATGTGTCCGAACCGATCGATACTACAGCTGAGGGGGAAAATCCTGACCCCGAGATGGTCAATCGAGATCCTCCTGTATAAAAAAAATACACGTCAATATTGGAAACGTATACTGTGGAATCATCATTGTTCGTGGGGGACCAATGTTCGTAGATTTTGTGGGCCACTCTTACCCATGAATTAACGTCCCCATGAACATGGTTTTTTCCCCTTTTAATCTTTATAAATATTATGCCGTTCGCACTATTTATGAATTACCTACGAACCAGCAAAATTTTAGTTACCCACGAACATTGGCCCCCACGAATTAAAATGATTCCACAGTAATCATAAACTTATGTTATATTAAAATGAATTTTACCTTAATTTAACTTTACAAAAAACTACAGGAAGATTATTTACAATTTCTGAGATTAAAGACTTCTCACATTGCTTGAATATTCTTTATACTGAATCATTTCTACTGACCGGCTAAACTGCCACTTGTTGGAGCGATACTCGTAATCTTTGTGTTATAAGAGAAGGCGAAGCTACCACTGGCCAGTCCTACCCCGGCAACATTGACCTCTACGTTGTGACTTCCTGTGCCGGCTCCCACGGTACACACCAGCTGGGTGGAGGAAGCTGATGTCACCGCACAAGCCACACCTCCGATCGTAACCGAATTATCAGCTGCGGAGCCCCCAAACGATGTCCCAGTGATTGTCAGGGAGGCACCAGCTAAGGCTGAAAGTACACACATCATTATTACATTGGGTGTTTTATAC
>CAJDSM010016613.1:17143-38579 GCA_903981925.1 Ostrea lurida | reverse complement strand
ACAGCCAGTGAATAAGTGTATAATATTGGAGGCTTTGTTAAGAATTTCTTTTTTCAGCACTGTTTACATATTAAAAATTTCTAAATGTAGGATACTGGTAACAATAACAAGATCTGTCAGCGCTTTGAGAGGAAGCCCGATCGATTTTCATTGAATGGAAAGACCTTTAACAATGCCTCAGTCACCCCTCTGGTGTACGGAACTAACAAGCATGGGGACTGGGAATTCCACGATTCGGAAATGGAACTTTGCTATTTGGGTGAGTACTGTAGATTCCTTATTTTACGCGAGAAAGTAATTAATATAACGAATGGCTCATGCACGTCAAATAGCGAGAACATAAATTCGCGATTGCTCTGTTGATTCAAAGTTTTTACATGTGTTTTAGCATTGTAAAAATAAAAGCGACTACTTTTATTTCGCGACTAATGCTTCTCGCAAAATTACGCGATAATAAATTTCTCGCGTATAATTAGGAATTTACAGTAGCTAACACAGTGCTGTGTTTATCTGTTATCAAGTGTTGATCACCTTCAAACAACGAAAGATATGTAGTATGGAAAGGGAGTAAGGTCTTCTAATACTGTATGTCGACAACCAGTATTTAAAGGGATACTTAAACATGATTCTATGATTCCATACATCACCGTTTTCTCTCCAGTTTCTGGTAAGACCAGTCGCAGGAAGAAGAGAGGTTCGGGAGCCATGCCTGTGTACGCGGAGGACCGGGACGCCTCGGTTACTGCGTTCAAGTGCTACTACACCGGCTGTGTCCCTCCCCCGGACCCCGACACTATCCCCCCGACCTGCACCCGACCGTCCAATGCCACAAAGTGGTCAGATGTGGCAACATGGCAGACGGCAGCTGCCGGATGGGGTGGTAACCTTGGAAACGGAGCTTATGGCCTTCCTAAGCAGGGTGACAAAGTCAAGATTCCCAAAGGTCAGTCATTAGATGTCTAACAATCAGAATGATGTAATGATATGTAATCTGTGTAGGATTTATCCAGAGAATTTGTTCTCATTGTGTCAGTAATGAAACTGAGTCTAATTGGTCAACTTCAGCTAAGCCATTTATCGTTACAGGGTACTGGGTGATAATGGACCAGCCCATCCCGGCATTATCAGAACTGGTGATTGAGGGAACCCTAGAGCTTGATCACGGACCAACCAAAAGCAATTCATTGACCATCGATGTGACCTACCTGTACATATTAGGAGGCAGACTCATCATTGGCTGTGACGAATCATCTCCTTATGAGGGCGAAGCCTCCATCATATTGCGTGGCGACTCCAACACCGCCCCCTATCCTGTCACAGAGGGACCCAATGTGGGCTCGAAAGTCATTGGTACAGATATTGTTTCAAATTTATTTCAAATTTGATCTGTAATATGTACATAGGGCTATATGTGTGCAGACTGTAACACATTTAAAATTGAACACAGTCATGGACCACTTACTATTCGGTGCAATCAAGAAAACGTGTGGTGTGCAGTATTGGTATGGGTAATAAATACATGTATTGGTGCCAAAATTATATATTCTGCTAAAGCAGGTACATATCAATGATTTATTTCAAGATTTGTTAGGTCATTATTTCAGTGTTTAAAAGATAAATAATACTGTAGATTCCTTAGTTTACACAGGTACTTTCTACCGTGAGTTGACTCCAACACATTGAATCGCGAGAATGTAAATTCACAATTGTTGTGTTAGTGAAGAGTGTTTACATGTATTTTAGTACCATGAAAATAAAAGCAAAAACTTTTATTTTGTGATCGATGATTCTTGCGAAAATACGCGATAGTAAACTACTCGCGTTTTATTATGAATTTATCGTATTATAAGTTTGCTGTATCCTCTCTTCTAGCTGTCTTTGGAGGACTGGACCTGCACGGTAAAAATCACACTGTAACCTGGACGACGCTGTCTCAGACCGCTGCCGTGGGGGTCAGCCAGATCTCGCTGACCGATGCCGTGGATTGGGCCGTCAACGACGAAATCGTGGTCACGTCCACAAGCTACATGGCGTGGGAGGTGGAGATCAGGAAGATCAGCGCAGTATCTGCGGACAAGAAAACTCTGACGCTGAACGGTTCCCTGTCATACAAACACATCTGTGAGGTAATTACGGGGAACATTATTTTGATGTTATTTTATTGTACATAACTTGACCTGAGGTTCCCTGTCATACAAACACATCTGTGAGTAATTATCGGGGAACATTATTTTGATGTTATTTTATTGTACATAACTCGGGTGATTCTCTGTTTTATTATATACCCATCAATGATCCGAGTGTTTTATTATATACCCATCAATGATCCATGTGTTGATACTGTAAAATTCCCAGAGTGTGATCCGACTTTCTGGATCACCACACTGTCGTTTTCCGATTCCTTATCAGTATACTCTAAATCTGATGACGTCATAATGCATCAACGCAATGTTTTTGTGGAGAATGTCGACTGCGTCATAAACAAAACTGTGTACACAGCAAATAATTTCACGATATGTTTGTGGATTTTGATATGTTTGGAACACATTTTTTTCTTATTATTGTCAATTTAATAAGATCGGTAAGGGGGTATATAATAAATTTATTATTACTACGGTAACTTGATCTGAAGAGTCGGATCACGTCTCGTGTGATCTGATGATCCACGCCTGTCAACTCGACGTGATCTGACTCTTCAGATCAAGTCACCGTAGTAATAATATATATATACGAGCACATCTCTAAGTAAGACTTGAGGTTGAATTATCGTTGAACATCTTTTGTTAATATTTTATTGTACGTAAGTGTTTCTTTGCAGAAAATGAAGAGAAACTGTTAAACATGATACTATAAACATTGAGTTGGAGGGGAAGGAAGAAAAAATCAAGTGTATGGTTTTTTGAATAGTCACAATGATACTGATATTTTGCAGCCATGGAAGAGACCTTCAGTAATGGTGAAAAGTACTCCATGAGGGCTGAGGTGGGACTCCTGACTCGCAATATCCGAATCATTGGAGGCCATTACCCCAACATCTTCTCTGAATCGTATGGTGGTCGTGTGCTTGTTGGCGTAACTGCTGACCCCACCCGACGTTACACTGGTACATTGAATCCTATATTACCTTGTGAATGCTTGTGTTTACATTGAATTTGCATGCTTTTTAAAATGTGTGGTAATACAGTGTCCCAGTCATTAATTCTCTATGTTTGTCGGATAGCAAGTTGTAACAGGCACTGAATAGCTGTAATATGAATTTACATTGTGATGTTGACTTTCAACTTATTATTTTCTGTGATGTCGACTTTGGCTTAATTCTTCTCTGTGATGTCGACTTTCGACTTATTATTTTCTGTGATGTCGACTTTCAACTTATTCTGTTCTATGATGTTGACTTTCAACTTATTATTTTTCTGTGAATGTCGACCTTTCAACTTATTTGCGTTTCTGTAATGTCCATTTTCGACATATTCTTTTCTGTGATGTTGACTTTCAACTTATTCTATTCTGTGATGTCGACTTTCAACTCATTCTGGTGTGTTATTCAGCATGTAATTCCATGCCAGAAATTTAAGTTTTTAGTAAAAGCATGTTAAATTGTACATAATGCTGTGCCAATTTGTAAAAGCCTGTTTTTCTGTGGTGTTGTAGGATTTGCTAGGCTTTCCAATGTGGAATTTTTCCGATGCGGACAGGAAGGATTCACGGCTACGTACGATCCGCGACACGCCCTCAGCTTTATCGACATTCCAATATCTCACATCAAGCCGTGCTATGTCAAGCAGTGCAGCTTCCATCACAATCTAGGGATTGCTCTAGGTGTCTACGGAACCAATAACCTGGAAATTCAACACAACATCTTCTACCACTCCGTGGGATCAGGTAATATTTGTCATAAATTTGTTAAAGATTATACCCCATAAGTACTGGTTACTATTTTCAAATGATGGAAATTTGCTTGAAAATAAGCAGTTCGTTAGTAAAAATTATTGTATATTTGTTATTATGTGCAAGTAATTTATGTTTATTTATATACGGTATCCCTTGCAAAGTTAACTATCTAGCTATTATACTATAAATTTGATTACTTCATATTGCGTTTAGTGCTTTGGGATGCCCCACTTGTAATTCTACATAATAGTAAATTTATGATGAATGGCAGTTTTGCCAATTTTGAAATACTCACAAGATCTGTTTATCTGACCTTGATTCTTTAGCTATCCACACCAAGTCTGGAGGCACAGCTATTCGTAACAACCTCCTCTCTCTGAACCTTTGGCCCGGATCTTACAAAGGTCGCTCTGAGGCGATGAACATCTATTATGATGGGACTGTAGATGCAGTGAAAGCTAGCGGTACTATCTTACAGGTATTACAGTCAATTTCTTATTAACAGATTCAAGAAATTTATATTTATCAAATGCAATTTTTACGTGAATTCTTCTATTATGTACATGCTGAGTGTCTCTTCTTCCCAAGCCTGATTTGTTTAGATGAGAATTTAAACTAAGTGGACTTGACATGCAAAACAGGAACAGGAAGTCTTTGTATGTCATTTTAACTTTGAGAAATTTTATAACTTTGAACATTTTCTGATTTTAACTTAATTTGCCAAAGTTTGCACATATTGTAAATATATTTTGACCCCTCACAAATAGAAAAAAAATTATGCAATTATTATTATTATTATTTTTTTTTTTATTATTTCTATACTATACTCCAGTATCCTTTTGCACAAAAAAATGTAACTATTATTAATAATAAAAATGGTTGTCTCTGCATGCAGTTAATATTTCAGTTTAGTGCAACTATTGCCTTGAATAAGAATCAAATTTAATCACCAAGGTATAGTTTTGCTCTGACATTCAGAAAGAAACGAGCAAAGAATAGTAAAAGAATTACGGCGTTTTTAAGATTTTCATCTCAATTGTAAAAATTTTTCGTGGAACAGATCAAATGGTTTAGGGATGGATTTTTATCAAACAGACTTGAGTCCAAAAATTCCTTTCTTTTTTTTTTTGTTTTGTTTTTTTTGTATTTTGGGTTGGCTTTGTGTGGTGGTTTTTTTTTTTTTTTCGTTTTTTTTTTTAAATTTGCATACATGATTTATTAAAATAATGACTTGTACTTACAATAGCAATGTAGCAAAGATTTATTTAAAAGTTTAGAATGAAATGAATTTTCATTACATGACAACCAATCCGTGTGTTTTTCAAAAAAATTTAGGATGCTTACAGTTATGTATCAAGATTTTCCAAAAATGAGGGACACCATTTTCAGCCAAAACAATTGTGTGAACAAAGACCTAACATATGTTAAACCCTTTGTAATTTCTTTTTGTGTATATTTCAGGGAAATGCCATTTCTTCATCTGAACGCTCAGGTTACCATGGAGATTTTGAGAGCTGCACAGCAACTGACACCTGGTATGACAATGTCTTCCATTCTAACTTGATGGCCATCGGTATCTTCCCCATCGACAAGGTCAACCCACCCACATGCTGGAGGATTGCTAATATGTCCATCTGGAAGAATTATAACTTCGGAGTGTATTACCAGAGGTAGTGGATTTCATGATATATAAAGAACAAAAGTTGCACTCAATTCAGACTATATGAGACTTGTTTCATTATCAAATACAAAAGTAGCAGGAGCAGATTTGATTTAGGGCTCTGTACAGATATACAATTTGAAAGTGAAAATGATAGTTAGATATGAAGATTATTTTGCCATGCTACACAGAAATACTGTAAATGGGAAAATTATTGCAGTGGTTTTAATTTCGCTATGTTCGCGGTCGGGGATTTTTTCACGAAATTAAAACAACCACAATCATTTTGCAACTGTGACACAATACGTAATATGTTTGACCTAAAATTTGATTTCCATGAAATTAAAACCACTGCAATTAGACCAATATGAAAAATCGCAAACTTTTAGCACCACGAAATTAAAACCACTTACAGTACATGCCATAACATTTGTTTACAGTCAGTATGAAGTCAGCATGGAGAAGCTAACATTAGTTGACAACAACGTCGGAATCTTCTCATTGGTTATTGGACCTGCGGCTCTTGATCATGCTTACCAGAACAAGAAAATTTCCATCTCGAAGAGTCTGGTGGTGGGCAAGTCTTCAGTCTTTGATTGTGTTAATGATAAGTTAGACCTCTCTTTGCCGTACGTGAGGCTGAGGAGAACATTTGACAAGTCCTGGAGGATCGGCACAGCAGGAAGAACTGGAATAGCGATGCCCATCTTCAGCTCTGGCTCTAATAATTCACCAGAAAAGCCATTTGCGGGTATCATGGCGTACAATGCCATTGCTGGCTCTACTACCATAACAGGTAAATCAGTCACTGGCTGGACTTTGTTAAAAAAAAATTACAGTGAGAGAGTAAATACTGTAGATTTTCTGTTATTTGCTAATTAATATGTACATGCAAGAGCTAGGCCTCTCTCGCAAGATCAAAATTCTCACTGTTATCTCCTTTATACTAATTTATTGTAAGTTTTTGAGAACTGATATTGAATGACAATATAATTCTTGATGAATTAGGAGAAGGAAGAAATATACAATACTTAAAAACTGAAATGGAATAGACCTCAAATGTTTAAATTCAATTTAGATGCATGAAATTCGCACTTGAACTAATCTTTGTTAAAGATAGAGGCATGGACACATTCTGAACTAAAAAATTTCAAATTTTATTTTTCCATTTTAATGTTTACAATGCTTGACTAAGGTATTTCTAATGATCAGGGAAAATTTTCAAATTATCAATTGTTGAGTTACAAGTGAGGTACAGCTCTCACAATTCTTTGTTATGTAAACAAGGCTCATGCCATGTTTTTGTTTATATAGAAATTGCTTAATAGAAAATATCGTGTTTAAAGACAGAATTGGATGTGAGTATGTTTTCAGAATGAACATGTAATTTGAAATATCTTCTTTAAATGAAATGTTTATGAAGCATATGTAAACAAAAACATGGCATGAGCTATCAGTGGAGACAGGGATTGAATGAGGAGAAACAGCTCCATTTGTCTGTTCTGTGAGGGAACACTCTTATTTTGGGGCCCTTTATCAGTTCTTTTACAGAATGGAGAGTTTTGGGTCTTTCTCTTTTACATTTACCTTATCGTAACTTCGATTTCTTATGGCAGTGAATTTTCACTCATTGTCCGAATGAATCTATTTTCACAGACACTACGTTTGCCAACTTCCAAACTGGTTCATCTGGCGAGTGTGGAATGGACGTTGCGATTACGACGAACCCTAACAATGACGATGCATGTCATCCCATGGAGCTGACAGGAAACAGGAAGTTTAACGTGGGAGCTGAAAACACAGTGCATTACCACAGACCGAGATTGGGGTGAGTCTCCTTGAGTTAAAATTTGTTTACTTTATTACTCATAAATCTCGGACCAAGCATGATTGAATTTGAAAGGAAATTTTGTGTAACGTAGTTGATATTTGTTCAGTGTATGTGTGTACTGCATTGATCATGAGATCAGGTCAGCACTGGAACATTGATCATGAGATCAGGTCAGCACTGGAATTGAGTATATTGGCAGACAGTTTTTATGCTCTTTATTTGTGCTTTCCACAGAAGTTTAACATCAACGCCCATCGGACTGTTTTGATTATTCAGGCAGACAGAAGTTTTTATGCTTCTTTATTTGTGCTTTCCACAGAGTAATCAACCCATCGGACTGTTTTGATTCAGCAGACAGAAGTTTTTATGCTCTTTATTTTGCTTTCCACAGAGTAATCAAACCCATCGGACTGTGTAGACATGGACTGTGATGGCCTCAAGAAATGTATCGTGACGGACACGGACGGGTCTATGTTCGGCACTGCCACCACGCTGGTGCCTCAAGCTGAGTTTGAGTGGGACGGGGACCCGCGCCGAGGACTGGGAGACTACAGAATCCCCAAACCTATTCTGACCGCCCCCAGCGGAGCCGTCCTCTCAGTCGACCAGGTGGCCAAGTACAAAGGTGAGACTTCTGAAGACTAACACTTCGGTCAATGAATCCACGTTTTGAGTAAGGTATTTAGCTCTCATGAGCTGGCCAATGTTTGTCCATCTGTCTGTTGTAGAGATTCAACTTAAGATACTGTTTTAAAATCTTTTGAACACTCTGAGGGACAAACTGATTACATCCTCAACAAGTGTATAAATTAAAGCCACGCCATTGGAAGTGGAAACTTGTGACTTGGCTGTAAAGATTTCCATGAGATACTTCTTAGATTGTAACGTCGCCTGTGGGATTATTCTTTAGCATTTCATTCACTCTTAGTACTTGATATTCTGTATCAGTCTGTTTTACTTGACAAAAACTGCTTGAATATGCATGCTTTGGATATGTTTTGGACTACATTCTGTATGTGTTGTTGACAGGTGTGCTGCGAGATGATACCTGTACATACAGCAGCAAGCAGCAGTTGTACAAGTGCACGGACTTCACATACAGACAACTGACCATTGAGAGCATGGACGCCGACACAGAATTGCGTCGTCTGTCACCAGTCGCTTTCCTAGGATGGAACGCGAATGGAGACGGGTTTATGGACCTCATTAATGGACCCCAGGACCATGGCTGGTGTGCTGGTTACACCTGCCAAAAGAGGATTTCCACTTTCCAGGCTATTGCTGCTTCTGGTCAGTGTTACTAAATATAGACTGTAGATTTTAGTCATGTTTCCATATTGCAATTCATCAACATCTATCATACAAGTGTATACTGTAGTGTATCGTGTGGATGTACCATAAAAGTACCGTATTGATGTACCATGATGGTTTTTTCTTTACATTGGAATCCATTTTTATATTGTAGGCAGGAACTATTCTTTGTACTTCACTAGTACAGCACCCCAGCACCTCCGCCTAATGCTTCTCAATACACCATCCTCAGAGCGCATCCGAGTGGGTGCCTACAACAGCAAACCTAACCGACTGGATGTCTATGTCAACGGGGTTTACAAACTCCCTAAGAACGGTCAGCTGGATTCCAACAAGAATCTCATTCTGCAGTCAGCCACCAGTCCCAATCAGTTCAATCCTAAAGTGGACACAGACCCCTGCGGTACCAATTACATGGACCGCGACTGGCAAGAGCTGCAGATGGTCGTCTGCGGAGGTGATGAGGTGGAAATCAAAATGTCCCCTCAAATTGTGATAGGATTTAACGTCCCCACCATGACCGTGGACCAATTCTTCGGAGCCAACCTCCTGGGCAATCTGGCCACGTTTTTGGGTATTCCTAGTGACAAAATCCGCACCATGCAGGTTCAGTCCGGAGTCAGTCGCCGGAAGCGCTCCACCGGAACGAACACCATGTACTACATCGAGGTCGGGAACCCTCCATGCACGACCGTTAATTGTACCTCAGTGGTCAGTGCCATGTCTTACACTGACCAACAGGACCTGGCTTCCAAGATCATCAACCAATACCAGGTCAGTAGGAGAATGGCCAGAATTAGGATAGCATTGCAGTCTGCTGTCTTCTTTTTAATTATACTTACGGCTTTCTAAATTATGAGATTTTTTGTTAAATTGTTCCTTTTAGCTTGGCAATCTCTCGGACATCTTGAACATCACCATCAATGGCGTCGCCGTGGCTGAAGCCCTACCACCGACCTCTGACCCTAACTGGGCCAAGGTTGTGGAGTCGTCTAACTACGTAAATACCATCAAGGTCCCCACAGTGATGGAATTCCAAACCGAGATTACCGCAGGAACGGAGGGCAATGCCTTCCTGGTACAGCCCGTGTTACAGTTCAAAGACAGCAATGTAAGTATAGTGGTAGTTTCGTAAAGCCCTGAGAAAAAAGTGTTGTTAAAGATACACAATGAAACATGGTTTTAGTAAACCTCAGAGGGCAGCAAAACATAGTTTGTTGTCACCAAACTTCATCATACAGTAAAACACAGTTATAGCAAACCTCCAAACCCAGCAAAAAACAGTTCACTGTAACCAAACTTCATAATATGGTAAAACACAGTTTAGCAAACCTCCATGGCCAGCCAAAATAGTTTGTTAAACCAAACTTTGTTGTATCCAACAAAATTTTCATTATTTTCCACTTATTGTGGAATAGACATCATTTACAATAAGTTCGTTATAAGAGTGTTTCACTGTAGAGGGTGAAAATTGGTAACAAAGTAAACACCAGTTAACACGATTTCACATGAATCAGAATAATGTATAATATAAAAGATCGAGCTTTTGGAACCAATTTACATCTCTTTTGGCTGGAATATTTTATTTGGTCTGTCAATCCCAATGAATATCAAAAAAATAAATGAATGTCCAAAAAGAATATGTTTTTGACAATTCTGAGTAATGTTATTGAAGGAGAGCTAAACATGTTTTGAAGAAATATCAAATTAAAAGATGGAAGATATATACCAATGCAAAAATATTTAAAAATTTGATATATGACAGTACATGAAAATAAATAATTTTTAGTATTAAATGATATTTCAAAGCCCATTCAATAATAAAAAAAAAAAGTTCTGAAATGTTACAAAACGCAGATAAAGCTAGATAAAGATTGAATTCCTACGACAATGTAATTATAACACAGCATGATCTTTCCTTTTGACAGCAGCCTGGTTCGGTAATGGTTTGTTCCTATGGTTTTTCCCATGTTTATGATCACTAACAGGGGATGGATGTGTAATCGTTTGTTGTATTTTGGCATGACAGTCCTTGTTATTACCACCATTAATACACCTGTTGTATAAATTATCCTCGTATTGTCAAACATTTATTTGTATCAGGAACCTCAAGTTACCCCCCTTTGTTCACTATGTTGCTTCTAGCAGATGGGAGTGTTTATTATCCTCAAGTTGTTTTAATGCACTGACTTTTGATAATATATTGATTGGAGTGGTCATTATCTTACAAATTATGATGCATGGTTTTTGTGTATTATTGCATGGAGTGTTCATTATCTAACAATATATTGAATGCAATGGTTTTTTGGTATTATTGTATGGAGTTGTTCATTATGCTAACAAATTGAATGCATGGTTTCTTGGTATTATTGCATGGGAGTGTTCATGTATCTACAAATATTGAATGCATGGTTTTGGTATTATTGCATGGGAGTGTCATTATCATTACAAATATTGAATGCATGGTTTTTGTTATTCATTGTATGGGAGTGTTTATTGAATGCATGGTTTTAGCTTTGTAACATGTGTTTCGTTTACTAATCATGAATTGTTAATATTTTCTGGTGTATTTAGCATGTATCTCTTTATGGTTATAATTCCCATGTAAAGAACAGTCTCGTATTGTAACTATATATATACATCCAAGAAATACAGACATTTTCGTAACCGAGTCAAGTTTTCATCTCATAAATCTCTAGAATTCTCAAGAAGATACAGATATTGAAATGAAATGATATACGTTTTCATAGAACGGGATAGAGAAGTTGCTGTAATGATTTAGAATGGCCACTGGTAATATTTTAATGTTCCTTTTATTTTGACAGGGAGACAGAGTGACCTTGTTAGGAGCAACGTCTCACCCCTGGAAGGTCGAAGTCAGCTTACGGGCAGGAAGTGGAAGCAATGCTCTGGCCACACTGGTCGGAAACACCACAGTGTCCTTCATCGACGGCTGGGCGAATTTCACTGGTCTGGGAATATCCCACAGTGGAACAGGGTGAGTCACACAGATCAGCTATAGACCCAGGGATATAGCGCAAAATATTGTGCCTTTAAAGGGGAAAACAAAATTCTTAAATCAAATCCAACAAGTAGTCATGATTAAATGATACAGAAATGCTAGTGAGTGCTCAGATGACTGGTCTTTGCTATATAGTTTATGATTGGTTGATTTTAGTCAGTAGGGTGGTTGACCCATCTTAGGCCAGCTGTGATTGGTTGATTTTAGTCTGTAGAGTGGTTGACCCATCTGAGGCCAGCTTCACACTTTACAGGATGTGATTGGTTAATTTTAGTTACATTTTAGACTTTAAGGCGATCGAAACCTACAAGGCCAGCTTCCCACTCTAATGGTTGTGATGGTTGATTTTTTTTCAGGTACATTTTAGACTTTAAGGTGATCGAACCATCCGCTGCCAGCTTCAGTCTTGCCTCTACGGCTATCAGTGTCGCCCAGCGATTGCTGACCTCTTCTGTGACCTACACATCCCCGGATGTCTACCACGGTAATGCACACACCGTCACGCTGGACATCCGAGACAAAGACACCGGAAATGTCTTACCAGACATTGCTTGGAGTGTAAGTCGTGATGAATTAATGCCGAAGACATACTCGTATGTAAATTTGAATCCGTTGCTTAAGTTACTGATTGTCATGAAGGTTAAAATATTTTGCACATCAAATAATTATGATACTTGAAAATATTCTTGTACAATGAAAACTAAACATAACCCACTTTTGCTTTTGACTAAGTCCTTTATAGTTAGAAAATATATATTTATAAATTGGTCCCATTTGTTGGGTCATAGTATATATATGTCTATGAATGTGTTGATAACATTACATAAGAAACTTACTGCTTGGATTTCATTTACATTTTCATGAGATTAATAGAATCCTTCATTAGTTCGAGTGTGAGATAGGGAAATTCAACCGAGGGGACAAGATTCGCAATCTAGGAGGAGGCTTTGCCGAGTCCTAGACTGGGAGCGGATCTTGTTCCAGAGGTGGAATTTCCCAATAATACACGAATAAATAATGAAGGATTATTTTTCACACATTTTACCCACTGTTTAGTGCAAAAATTGCGGAGGTTTCAGAGGATTTAGAATTACACGTATCAATATCCTTATTTGAACATTAATGCTAAAACTTAGATAGGCAGAAAGAGCATACTTGAAAATGGTTTACATTGAAAGTGTAAACTAAAAATCTCAAGGGTATTGTCCAGAAAGCTATATCAAATTGATATTTAGAGGTATTTTGCTTCACCATGTAACGAAAATCATAGAAAATATATGATGACACAATTAATGACGTCGCAGCAGTGTGAGACAGAAAAATTTCACATGGGTAAAGTCGATCTCACTCTGGTGAAAATGTGGGAAATTATCTGGTGAAAATGTGGGAAATTATATTCAACTGAATGAAGTGCAAGAATTTTAATTAAATTTTTAGAAGCATGTTGATTATGTCTCCCCCCACTTTGGTGGGGAAGGACATATTGTTTTTGGCCCGTCCGTCCTGTTCCCGCTGTGTCCGTCACCAAAGTTTGTCAGCGCCAACTCCTCTGAAACTACTGATCCAATTTTGAAGAAACTTGATATGTAGCAAGGACATCATATGTAGTTGTGCATATTACCAGGAAAATTTTGATCCTCTACTTTTTGTGGGAGTTATGGCCGTTTGAACTTAGAAATTTGCCTTAAATCCTCATGAAAACCTTGTCAGTGCAACTCCTCTGAAACTATTAATCCGATTTTGAAGAAACTTTATATGTAGCAAGGACATCATATGTAGTTGTGCAATTACCAGGAAATTTTTGATCCTCTAATTTTTGTTGTGAGTTATGGCCAATTTGCCTTAAATTTCATGAATAACCTTGTCAGCGCATCTCCTCTGAAACTGCTGATCTCGATTTAAAGCAAACTTGATTTTGTAGCAAAGCACCAAATGTAGTTGTGCATATTACCAGAAATTTTTGATTCCCTAATTTTTTGTGGATGTAAACTTTGAAATTTGCCAAAAATCCTCAACACAACTCAACTGACAGCCGGGGGAGGAGACATATGTTTTTGTGCCTCCAAAAACAAACTTTAATTGATGCACTATATTTTGAAATTACACAGTTAGTTGCATGGATTTCAATGTTTTATGTTTTAGGGTCTCAGTTGGTATGTCAACACCTCGCAGGTGACCGGACTGTCTTACACAGGGTCAGTGACAATCGGTTCTCCATCCAAAATTTTCAATCCCGTGTCAGGTCTCGTGACCTTGGATGACCTCCAGCTAGACACCATCGGTATGGCTCACGTAAAATTCACCGTGTACTCTGTGCCTGCGCAGTATTCCCACGAAGTCATTCACGGACTGACTGTGTACCCAACGGAGGCCCAGTCCGTTTCCATAGACACCACCAGCACCATTAATGTCAAGTTTGATTTAGACTTTGCTACGTACGGTACCACACAGTTCGGGGCAGTGGTTCTGAATTACTTCCAGTCTCGATATCGATACATGAAGATGTCTAACCTTCAGGTCAGCCAAGGTAGGCCAGCATTCACAACACATAAAACAATTAAGTGAAATTACAGTCAAACCTCGTTATCTCAAACTCAATGGGACCAAGAAAAAAGTTCGAGATATCCGTGATTTCGAGATACCGAAGTTCAACTGTATATACTATATATATCAATGTATATTTGAATGAATTTACAACTGCATTGGATGGTACCGTTTAGCATATGGTTAAATTTTATATACCCTTTGCGATTTTCCTGTTTTGCGGGAGAACTAACACTTGGAATCATGGATCAGTTCTGATTTTTGAAGGTTTATAAATTTTATTTAAAAACAATATTTTATTCAATCCCTTTCATATTTTAAAATAAAATATTGTTTTAAAAAAAAAAAACATCGCATAAATCATAACTGATCCATAAGCAGGAAAATTGCTGAACTTTGAAGGTACCGTGAAATTATAAATTTTCATTTAGATGTTCATTTTTGTTTCTTGTGGATATTCCCCCCTGCTGTAATTCTCCTGAAACAGGAGATACGTGTACCACATGTCATGATGAACAGAATTGCTACATTCCAACCACAAATCCCTGCGGACAATACTTTTTAATTCACAAAAATTTAATCCTGCGAACACTGTAAAAGTCACTCCTCAATGCTGTTTCTTTGTTGTTTTATAGTTAGCAATTGCAGAAAAAATTCATGACCCGTAATCTGCAGTAATTGCTTCTTTCATCACCCGATAAAACAACAAAAAAAGACATTTTAATTTATTAAGTAATATTTATGTTTGTGTATTTCAATATATTTTTTTAAAAATATACACAAGATTTAAGTACTGAAATATATTGTTGACCATATCGTTACTTTAAACGGAACAGACAATGCAACTTTGGCCATGAAGACACTCCATATTTTGTAATGATTATGTAGACAGACTGTACTAAGAAACCAGATTGAACTAGTTTGCAACAAACATATGAAAGCAATGTCAATTTCAAAAGAAATATGTAAATATAATATGTTAAATCATTAACGAGCTGTAAATACCCATTTTGTTACATAAGATCCTGTTCTAACCAGCGGATTGTAAATTTATCGAACAGGAAGTGTGGTAGTGACCATCACGGTGTCCGGTAATTCCACCACAGTGTTGGAAGTGACCGAGGCCTTATGCGCCGCCATCAGAGACGGCACCACCTTTACATATGGAGGGACCTCCGTGTCACTCTCCAGCTACATGACAGTCAACGGAGCCAACTATTGTTCTGATGAGGTACAATTTTAAAATTCTTACGAAGAATTCCGAGATCTGTGAGGTATTCTCATGCTCCCCGAAAAATTTTGGGGGAGCAGATACTGTAAAGGGTTTTAATTTTTTGGGGCTAAAATTTCGCGGTTTTAATCTTTCGATATTTCGCGATTGTTTAAATTTCACGGAAAGTAAGGAAACTGAATTAGAATCATACAAGTAAATAAATTGAACAGCACTTCACGATGGCTTTATTTTCGCGATCGTTAATATAATCATGAATATAACGAAAATAAAACCCACACGAATATTTCCCTCTTTACAGTAGTTATTGTCGTGTTTGTCTGTCCGTCCGTCCGTCCGTCTGTCTGAGCTGATGTCTCATTACAAATTAATACAATTTATCACAAATGTTCATTGCGACAAAAGCTTGTGAAACAAGGTTTTTTTTTAATGTCATTTTGGAGAGGACAAGGTCACTCAGAACATATAAATGTTCCTTATTCTAACAGGGTTTTTTTTTTATATAGAAGTTCCCATTTACTAAACCCTTTTTCGTAGATTCATCATAATTAATCACAAATATTTCTTGGGACAGGGTACTTTTGGCCCAAGGTCATTTATAAAGGTCAAGGTCAAGGTCACTCAAAACATGTCATGTATAAGAAAAAAGTGCCTTATTATAACAGATTTTGAACAAGTTTTGATCATATATCCCACAGATAAGTAATAGGCAAATGGTTTTCAGGCTTAAGTTACTCAACGTCATTTTGGACAGGTCAAAGTCACTCAGAACATTTAACTTATTTCATGAAAAAGTTCCTCATTTCCACAGTTTTGAACAATTATTAAGAGGCTTATGACCTTTCAGTCAAAGATTACTCAAGGTCATTTTGTAAAGGTCAAATTCACTCAGATATGATTATATACCCTACATATGAAAATAAGCCTTCATTTCCACAGTATTTCAACAGTCATTGAACTTTGGTCTAAGGTCTCTCAAGGTCATTTTGAAAGGTTAAGATCTTTCAAAAGATATACATTATGTACCTAGTATGAGGAAAAAGTTCCACATTTCAACAGTTTTTGAACAGGGATGGTCATATGTTGCACAAATAAGGAAATATAGGCAAATGACTGACAGGTAAAGGTCACTGAAGGTCATTTTGTAAAAGTGAAGGTCACTCAGCATTTGCCTTATATATCTTCATTTCAACAGTTATTGCATTCATCAGGTGAATTATTTGATTAGTTAGATGCAGTTTGGGGAGCATCCATTAGTTTTACTGATACTCTTGTTTTTAGCACAGACTCATTATTTCCTACTGTATGTAAAGAACAATCAGCTGCTAACAGACATCATTATCACAGTTGTTCATTCTATTTTTTTGTTAATTACCATGATAATTACAAAAATGGAAAAATTCTTAAGATTAGAAGACACCATTGGTCCAATGAAAGTCTTGGAATTTCAATTGAATAAAAAACAAAAGTTTACGTTAGAATCAGCCGCTGTAACTGTCTGTTTAAGAAATGTCAAAAAGCTTCATTAATCATCGATATGCCATAATGGCTCTGTCGTTTTATGTACTTTTATATCTGTTATGAAAACATCATGCACTTTTAATGTGCAGACTAATTCAGATCCGATAATTCGTCCTACATGATAAACAGCCACACACAACAGCCCATCCTTCTGATTTCAATAAGTAATTAATGCAGCATTTGAAAACAATAATAGGTTCTCTGGGATGGAATTATTTATTAAAATATGGAAATCCTTGAAGAAAAAACCTTTAATGATTTTGAATTTATTTTATAAATTCTTTCATTCTTAAGCATTAAATTTGTATTAGTTCTTGCTTTCCAACTTGGTAACAAAATCTTTATCGCCATCTGCTTGTTGTATTTCTCCCACACCTTCCTGATATAGAACAAGTCTTCTATTCTGAGTGTGCGGGGTAGACTTGCAGAAACGGATTAAATATTAACAATGAGATTATGTTTATTGCCATACTTCAAATATTTTGAAGTATTCTTTATTGTTAGTAATCTCCCTATAAACAAGGTAAGGCATTCATTAGTTAAGTTACAGGCGGAAATGTTTATAAAAATATTGGCCATTGTAGTCGACCGCTGGGACAGACCAGGTAGATGAACCTACTTATGTTTGCCTGCTAGCTATCTACGTCAACAATAAATGCATACATTAACACAACGTTTGACGAACATGGAGAGGGCTTTAATTACCAACAGCTTATGCTTTTTGTTGATGTGTACAATGAAGTAACTTTCATATCATTTATAATTAGAAATAGAATTTTCTAGTAAACAAAACTATATCTGGGACAATATTGGTCAAAAATAAGATAATGTGTCAAAATTTGACAAAAAATATGTGGACATTTATGGGTGCCATTTTAAAGTTGAAGCAATTAGGCAAGGTTACTTAATAGAAAGGATTCAGATCGTTGTGTTTTCATTGGTGGGGAGGTTTGTTGAAATATGTGGTATTGAATAATTGCAATTACTAATTCATTTGCATACGTCTAAGGGAATAATCACTGAGGTGTTGGTGGTGTGCAAAATAACACAGGATATGGTAATGTTGGTAATTTGTTACTGACATCATCAGATAATCAGATTTAATTATGAACATGTAATATTGCATACCAATTCTGAACCATGTATGATTACAGCTTCAATATGGTTAAACATTTTTCATATTTATTTTGAGAATCTGCGATGGACTAGAAATTAAACATTGATAGATCTATGAAGCACTTTTGGATATGGGAGCGACACAAAGTTGATACAATATTACAACACATTGCGGATGACATGCTTATACAACAATTGGCGTTCATGTTTTGATAAACACACTCATGACATGCACACACTTACATACACATTATTCTTCGCTCATGACAAGTCCGTTTTTCAGGATGATGATAAGGAAGAAGAGATCCGGGTGCTGATGATCGTTGGAATCTGCGTTGCTGTTCTTCTCGTTATTCTCATCATCGTGGCGGTTTTGGTCTGGCGACTGAAAGTCTACCCCAAGACAAAGACGCACAGTAAGTTGTCGTCAATATTGTCGTTATCATCGTCATAATCAAATACAATAAGACCTGTTGAGTAATCAGATATGCTGTAGGAGACAAATTCTGTGTCAGGCATCTAGCAGATTGTTTATCAGGATGAATAGAGAGTCAGATTTCACAGGGGAACAGATTATACAGGTGTCATAATAGACAGGTCATACTGTATCAACTAAAATGATAATAATGATAAAGGTATCAACTAGAAGTAGAAATTTGATGAGCTTCTGGGTACCCTTAACAGGGTAGAATGCATGCAGCTCTTGTCAACAAACATTTAGTGCATGTGCAAAGAAACCTATTAATGCCGTTTTATTGTTGACAGATTAAATGCGGTATTTATTGAGCATTTCTGAGAAATTGTTCTGCAGGCGAGTGGCTAAGAATGATTTATGCATGTTTACAGTCTTGCTTCTTCCGGCTGATTTACATAATTTACATGTCCCCAAGATTTTTTTTTAAATTAATTACTTTGTGATGGATAGGAAATTGAGGGTGCATGTATTTTAAGCTGAAATGCTTAATTTTTTTTATATATATATCAAGGCATAGTCTATATGATACTAAAATTTAGAACTATAATGAACAGTCTGCTCAGGAAGGAGCAATATAGCCCAATGAAGTCCTGTGGGACCTCTTCAATATGATCGATCCCGGTAATGGTCTAGAATGTGGCTACTTGTACTGTCAGTGCTAGTAAATGTGCAATATGTTTACTTTATCAAATTGTTTAGGGTTGCATTGTAAACAAGGTAGGTAAAGTGTTAAATTGTCATGGAGGACAGAGAGAATTATTTGTTTTCCTGCAGCTTTTTTGTACATAGATAGGGGGCCTCGGGAAGAAACTGCTTGTGGTTTGTCTTGTGATGTAGAGTTTAATGATTGATGCACTATACTGATCAAAGAATTATTACGACCCTCACAAATTATTTGGCCGTCATCTATAATTACAACTTAGAGTCAGCAAGATTAGGCTTAATGTGTTCAGTACCAAAAATGAAAGCGTATTTTATGTGATTCAGGAGCCCGGGGGCTGAGTTTTGGCGGCCGACTTCCAGGTAACCATGGCAGCCTGTGTTTTCTACTAATGGCAATTGTTGCACTAACAGTCCATTCTCTACAGAAATATGTTCCATTTCTGAATTAATATTTATATCCATGTGTTTCAGGTTTTTTTTTCTAATAATACACGCTTGCTTGTAGCTGGCAAATCTTGAATCTGTTTGTTCCACTTGTAAATAATTGATATTGGTGGTGAGTTTATGCATAGAATGGAGAGAGACTCTGAGTGGAAAACTAACAATCTCCCCTGTATGATGAACTGCTCATTATGATCAGTGTGGAGGGATCAACCTTTTTTATGCCCCATTAATCGGAGACTTTCGGGGGTGAGGGGGGGGGGTATAGGTTTTTGGGAAGGGGGGGGGGGGGGGCTATATAGTTTCTGGTCCATCTGTTTGTATGCACAAAAACTTAATTCTTTTGAATGTTTGTGATGGGACTTTCTAATGTATATTTTTACAGTGATTATCCCTTTTGACAAGACCTTTCTTTGGGTACAAAGTTTTTGATCTCTTGACCATGTGGTTATGGGACCATGCATCCATGTTTCTTGTTAAAGCTTTTGCAAAATTCTTTAAGTGAAAATTGTTGAAACTGCATGCAAATTGCTTTATTGGTTGTTGAAAGTAGTCCCAGGAATACACTCACTTTTTATCACTGCTAACCAGGTTGGGATTCCACCCTCATATTATCATCCTACGATTCCTCCAGCAAACAGAATAAGGACCAGCCTCATACCAGGGTTTTCATCTAAACCAAATACAGTTTTAGTTATTGATTTATTTGTATCATAATTATATTTGGTGATGATAATAAAGTCACTAGCACTGCTCGCTGGACTACCAATATACAGTGTTCCCTCACTATATTGCCCACTGTTTTACTGTTATACGCCACCCCCACTTATTGCCTGAAAATAAAACCCCTATTATAATGCCAACCCTGCATAATGCCATATGCCACTGATTTTCACAAATAGTTAATTTTTATAGGGTTTATCCTCGATAATAATGCAAATAGGTAAACGCCCATCAGTGATTAAATAACAGTGCATTGAAGTGTGCCAATCAGGTTAATTACAAGTATTCGCAGAATTAAACTCCTAATTATTTAATTGTTTATACGAAAGAACGTCCAAATAAAGTCATAGAATTGAATTTCTTTTGACATGCCCAGTGAATTGTCAGTAATATGTCAATTTGTAACAGTTATATTAATTGCCACCCTCGCTTTACTGCCCACATTGGTCTAGAACAAAAGTTGGCAATATATTGAGGAAGCACTGTACCACTGGTAAACACGTCATTCACCTCGTCTGAAGCAGTGGTTTGGTTTACATGTATTTATACATCTGTGTGTTAGTGTATTCATATTTATGAATAGAATGTTTATTTTGTGTGTGCATATATGAAACAGAAGGTAAATCAAAAGAAAAGATGCCATATTTGCAGTATTGTAGTAGTGTAATTATATAAGTTTAGGGCTCTTTGATGTAATTTCAATTTCTCAATTTGATAGATCCAGGATTTATTGGGAGGGTTTTGGGGGTGGGGATGTATCTTCCTTAGTACTTCCACAGGCCCTGGATTTATTGGGGATCAGTAGGATGCCTTAGTTGTAGGTTTAGGGCTCTTTTTTCTGAGTTCATTACATAGATCCAGGATTTATTTGAGGGAAGGGGAGGAGTTAATTTCCTTAGTTGCTACACAGATCTAGAATTTATTAGGGATGAGTAGGATACCTAGGACTGTGATACAGGTCCAGTACCCATTAGGAGTGGGTTGGATTCCTGAGTTATTTATCAGGG
>CAJDSM010016613.1:0-13331 GCA_903981925.1 Ostrea lurida | reverse complement strand
TACAGCATTTTAACATAAAATTTAGCTTAAACTTAGTGGGTAAGTCTTCCAGGAAGACGTGTCGCCTGCCAACTTCTAATTTCATTTGAAAAATTACTTCATCAATTAAAGTATCATCATGCAAAAAAGTATATAATTATAATTTTTTTGTAAGAATTCAGTTCTGTTTCAAGATTACCAGAATGACAATGCATATTTAACATGATGAATTAGATGAAAGATGAGATATTGTTATGAGATGCCATTTGTGAGATTTATATGAAAATAAAGACAAATTTGTTTATGTCAAAAAGAATTAAAAGTGTGCGTCAAACAGAAGTGGACATGTGGCAGATTGGAAACTGCGTTACACGATACAGTTGTCCATACTGATGCCTGTGCCAAATACCGGCATCAGGAAGCTGGCCCGTGTGGTTCCTGAGAAAAAATGTGACTTTAACCATGTGGAAAATTATTCTAAATTGCGTCCCACAGGAAGTTGAATCTGATCAGATTGGAAACTGCGTTACATGATCAGTTGTACCATATTGATGGCTCTGTGCCAAATATCAGGAAGCTGGCCTGTGTGTTCTTGAGAAAATGTGACAGGAAATTTGTCCATGTTAAAAATATTCTAAGTTGCGTCAAACAGGAATTGAAAAGTGTGGAAACTGCGTTTACACGATACAGTTGTCCATACTGATGCTCTGTGCCAAATATCAGGAAGCTGGCCTATGTGGTTTCTGAGAAAGTGTGACAGAATTTTTTGTGACCCGACTACAGTGATCCCTATATGTCACCTCCGCTAACTCAGGCAGGCGACACAATATAAGCTCTCACATTGAACTGTTGCAGTTTATACCTTCATGTATTCTTCAAAACCTGAAAATTCATTTCTTCAATAAAAACTCTCAGAATATCCTCATGATTTTTATGAAATATTGGCAGGGAATAGAAGTTGTTTAAATATGAAAAGAGCATGTATCATGCATGTGTAACAGTGAGAAATCCAAGTGGACCAGACCAGGATGTCAAACCCGGGCCCTAAATTCTCTTGTAAGACGCTCTACCATGAGCCCTCAGATCTGGACTCCTACCACTAATCCCTCGACAGGCATCTTCACTTGTCAGTCCCAAGGGCTGCATGATACTATGGCACTAAATGTGAAAGTATATACGTACATGTAGAAGAGAGAAAATGCAACGACAGATCAGGATTCCGAACTTGGGTCCCTGAATCTTCTGTCTGAGGTGCTCTAACAACTGGATAACTGGCGACCAGTGATCAAATCTTCGACTTGACCACCACATTCCTCCCTCTTACTGATGCATCAAACCAGATCTCGCATCCTGGCAGGACTTTCATCTGCAGTGCAAGGGGGTTGACTGTTGTCAACGGCACCAAAAGTGTATACAGGAAGCGGATTGAAATGCAAACCAAACCGACATTCCGTGATTTGAACCCAAATTTCACATCATATTAGTGCCATGTTGTACTTTATTTGCATTTTTGATCACCTACTACGTTCAGGATAAGACCACAAGTAACCAAGCAAACTGCAAAATTTTATTAATGTGTTGTCTACAAATTTGCAATAGATCGTCAACAGTAACAATCTGAAAGTAGTTTTATCATCAGTGTATATATCAAGTACCAAGAGTGGGAGAATAACGAAACTAAAACAACAAACATAGAGTCACGTATGCCACTCAAATATCCATGTGTGAAATTTGCAAATATACTTTTCCATAGGATGTAGATTGGTTTTTCGTGCTAAGTAATATTAATATCAGAAAAAAACTTTAAGGTAGATCTCTACAACACGTCATAATGGGCCGACTTCCTTGAAATAATTGGATGAATATTAATATCTAGGGGTTATATGCAATTCATTCAAATTTAAATGCCTAGCTGAGAAAGCTCAATAGGTATCACATTGCCTACTGTACTGTAGATTGCTAGTTCAATTCCAGCAGTGGTTCTAATTTTTTAAAAGAAATCACTTTCCTACTAAAACGGCATTTTTCACCAGAATAGAGTGGAATTTGAATTTTTTTGGTTTTCTTTCAAAAACATTGTTTACACACCTCTTTTACTTTTCATCCCACATCAATTTCTCTGGTGTAGCATCCACTTAATAAAGATTTTTAAAGCTCCACGTGATAGAGTGGATTTGTTTAGAAGTAGACGACTGAGGGCGGGTGGTCCACGAAGGTAAGAACTCTTCTCAGTAGACATGTGGTGTTTGAGAGGTTTCCTGTCAGTCCATCTAGGAAGCAGTTCTCGGTCCTCAGGCTTGTTAAACGGTAGTCCGATCTGTAGAACTGTCCTCGAAGAGAAGTTCCTGTTTCTTCAATGTACACAGCACTCCGTCTGAGTGCATTCCTAAAGAGAGATATATATATAAGTAAACAACAACGAATAAAACCTTGAGCCAGGGCCCCCTATAATATCTATCTGCACCATTTTCAGATATTGGCTTTGTTCATGATTATGTCAGCTGTTAAGAAGTCCCCATTCCATAATATGTCCGGATCTTGTAGCCAAACTAAGGAATCCAAACACCACCTTGATAAGTCTGGGATCTGAGCAAAACTAGGAATCCAACACACCTGATAAATAACTCAGGATCCAACCTCCTTCGATAAGTCCTGGGTCTGTGCAAACGAAACCAAGGAATCCACCCTATTTAAGTTAAATTATTTCTAATAGTCAGCAAAAATTGGAATGTCAGTTGTTGAGTTACAAGATACAGTGCTTGCAATTCTGTGTTTTGTGTGAACAAGGCTCATGCGTTGTTTTGGTTTACATAAAGATTGCTTCACAGAAAATACCATGTTTAAAACAAAATGAGATGTGAGAATCACTAGGAACTGTTTGTGTTCAGAATGAACTTGTACTTTGAAAAAATCTGCTTTAAACAGAACTTATACTAGCTTATTCGATGTAGGTAAAAAAAACATGGCTCAAGCCTTGTTTACATAGTGAAGAATTGTAAGTACTGTATCTCACTTGAAACTCACCAAATGACTGTGATAAAACCAATAAAAATCAAGCTGGAAGAGAAAATGGCAAATCTACACAGTAAAGTATGGCTATAGCTGAACACACTCGTCACTCACAGGGACCCGTTGATATTGGCTCGACTGTATCTAGATCCTGACCACATTATAATGGCTAATGTGCATGATTGTGCGCCGGCAAACTTTGTGATGGACAGGCCAAAAACAATATGTCTCCCTACCAAAGTGGGGGGAGACATAATAAGATGGTAGATCCATCTATATATGAATGTTAATCAGATAGGTTTACCCATCAAAGTAGATCAACATTCAAATTTCTGCATCAGGATTGAACACAAGATCAACATTTAAATTTCTGCCTCATACTTGCTAACTAGCTCAACGAAGAAACAATGAACTCGGTTTTCATTTTTTTTTATTTTCATGCTGCTGCCTCATTTACAAATGTTAAAACCATTCTGTGCAATGCCAAGTTTTACTTTTCACATTTTGTTTTAGAAAAAAAATCTACCCAAAACTAAAGATTGATAGATATTTTGTCACAAGTTTGTCTACCTGCTCAGTAAAAAGAACCGTTTCTTGGTAACAGAGTTAAAAAGAGGGAACAGTAGCATAAGAGAAACTTTGGTAAAATCACAATATAAATATAAAGAATTCATCTCTTTAAAAATAGGTAAATATATTATCATATATCTGTAACAGGACCCATAACAACAATTAAGCAAATCTATACAACAAAGGTCAAGGCCACATGGGAATTTCTCTTGAACTTTCACCTTTAGCCTTATCCAAAGCACCTAGTTCTGTCGTCCACATCAGACCATGTAGCACTTAATGTAGCATTACATATAAAGATTTAAGAGCATTTTAACAACTGAACAATATATATATTATATAATATATATATATAATGACTTTTGTTCTAATAAATTCCATCAGCGCATTAAAAAAAATCAAATCTGGACAAAATTACAAGACATAGAAAAAAAGTGATGTTCAATGTTGTCACACAAATATGCACGTATCTACAAAGCAAAGGAGCAGTCCGTATATTTTCCCTATTACAACTAGATCTCGGAAACAATTACTACAGAAACTAGGTCTGTATCACACTGTCATGGTATCCAACTACATATTCTTAAGAAATAATACTTTGCTATGATAAAAAACCTCACTAAGTCAAAGGGTTCTCAATTCTGAAGATATAACAATTATTTATATTTGACTGCAGTGATTTCGTAGACCCTATTCAAGCTCCTCTGAAGGAGAGTGATAATTATGATGGAGTCAGAACTACGGATATCCAATGAAAATCAAAACATTCAATCTGTAGATGTTGTTTTGTCTTCTTGACAAGATGATATTTGTGTTAGAACACTAGTACATATTTCATCTGCTTTCAATTAATTTCAGGGTACATGTAATCAAAAAAATGTTCTCATGTAGTACAATGTATAATTAAAAAAAAAAAAAAAAATGACAAAAACTCTCCATTTGAAGATTTACAATACAAATCTATGGAATGTACATGTACTGCAATATATATCTAACAACAAAGTAATTTAGACAAGTACTCGAAATGTTTTACAAAAGACCAGCTCTGCACAAACATGCCTGCACAAATGTCAATGAGAATGCACCAGTTTAATTCCATCATGACACATGAATTTAACAAACAAATGATACTGAGATCATACTATATACAGAAACAACAAATAACTTATGTCAGGAATGAGCAGTGTCTATTTACACAAATGAATATGAAAATTGCAAGATCTCTGCTTAAGCTGCTTGGAGAGATGGCCGTCCTTATATCGTCTCTCAGAACGCTTGAAGACTGGCAGGAATCTGGCCGTTATATGCACTGTTTAACAAGCTCCACAGTTTTTTCCACATATCGGGCTGATAGTCATTTTTCAGTCCTTCAGCGATTTTAATGCATGAACTGCCGTCAAACGTGGCAGACTTGACTATGTTTTTGAGCTTGGAGGGTTCAAACAATCGGAGCACTGATTCCACAAGATTGTAGTCTTTCTTTTCAATAGCATACATTAGTGGGGTCTTTCCACTCTTTTTATCCTGAAAAAGCAGTAAATGTAGATCAAAACACCGCTTGCATGACACAACATATTTTCACAATTTCTTGAATTATCATTATAATTTTTTCTTATCACACAGACTTTCACTCTTACATTTTTCTTATTCACATTTTGCATTCGAAGAATAAAATCAGGCAAGGTATTCTCATACAGTTGAACTTCGATATCTCGAACACTGATATCTCGAATACCATGGTTATATCGAACTGATTTGGAGGTCCCAACCACCTATTTTCTTAGTATTTTTACCCTCGAATTCACAGATATCTCGGACTTGTTTCTTGGTCCCATCAAGTTCGAGATAACGAGGTTCGACTGCATTTGTGAAAACATCAGCTACCTAAAATTAGTGTTTATTGACTGAAACCACTCACTTGTGAGTTCGGATCCGCCCCCGCTTTTATCAGTGCCTCAATAATGGGCAAACTGTTGACATAACCAGACCCATTTCTCTGAGGACGACCATGGGCTAAAATGCCACAGTGCAAGGCAGTATGACCTGAATAAGAAAATGAATATAGATTAAAACATTTGAGACATTACCGTACATTTCAGAAGAAATAGCAATCTATGAGAACAACAATAGAGTGTGCGAGACCCCAACTCACCTTCGGAGTTTGCAATGTTTAGGGATAAGTCCTGAGATTTGAGTAGCTCATTTAAGGTGTTTAGAAATTCCACCCCGTTAGACGATGCGACATGTATTGGGGCTTTGACCTCCATGGACTTTCCATCTTGTGATATGACCTGTGAAAGAGGAATTGTCAGATTTAGAAATGTTATCAAAAACAAGTGATATTTAAAATGAGGTACAGTTGAACCTCGGTACCTCAAACACTGTTATCTTGAATACCATGGCTATGTCGTAGTGATTCGGAAGTAACAGCCACCTATTTTATATGTAATTTTACCATCGATATTTCGAATCTACAGTTATCTCAAAGTTTTTTTTTGGTCCATCGAGTTTAAGATAATGAGGTTCAACTATATATATATATCCTTTAGCAATGTCTGATAAATTTATTAGAGTCACTTGTTTTTATCATTACATTTTTACCGTTATATTTTAAAAAAAATGTCTATGCTGGCTATATTAAATGCATCTCTCCATGTCAATAAGATGTAATCACTGGATAACTGTAGGAAATTTGAAACATGGAAAAAAAGTTTGGGGTTCATTTCGTATGAGAGGCATTTTTTTCTTTATCTCATGATACCTTTGAAAATTTCATTGATATTATTAGAAATTCAAATATCAAGGTCTTAATTTTTAAGATCTGAGGAATGTACAACCTTTAAAGGTTTACAATTTCTTAATACTTTGGACAAACAAAAGACCAATGAAACAGACAATTAACCAATGGGTCAGATGACTGACCAATGGGATAGACCCATGAGCAGGCAACTGACCAATCAGAAATTTGACAGGCAACTAACCTGAGCCATGCTGTTGGGGTTAGCATTTCTCTGAACGAACATGGTCACCATTTGGGGCTGATTGGCAACCACTGCCAAATACAGAGGAGTCTGGAAAAAAAAAATCAAAAATCAGTACTTATTGAATATCAGTTTCACCAAAAAAATTGATTTTTTATTTCATATACATAAAAGTTGTATCTAAAATTTTGGATATTTTAGAAAAAAAAAATTTCATTCAGTATAATTTTTACCTGTCTGTGTTTGTTCTCGACATCGATCATCTGAGACAGATTTTCACGCATGAGTCGCTCCAGCAGAGCCAACACCATGTTGGGGTCTGTTTTACACACAGCCACATGGAGATACCTGCAGACATATAGACAAACAACTTTATTACCCAGAATGCAATCTTCATAAATATCTCCTGCCAAGATTTTTCAAGACAATAATTGCTCTGAATGATATTAAACAACTCATTGTCCCTTAATTTCATCAAATAAAATGACTCATAAAGAGACAATTTTCTGTCTACAGTCTCATGTCTTATGGCTTGTGGGAAAATTTCTCAATGTTATGAAGCAGTGGATAGCTAAAATAGGTGGCATTGAAAACAGGGTTTTTGCAATTCTTTGCTGGCTCCAATAAAAATCAATAAAGGGATAAGTCTGTCAGAACAAACCATCTACTAAAGGCGGCATATAAAACTGCCTTCATTAAGCTGTGAAGCATTACAAAACATCCTGAAAACGTGCACATCATTCTGTAATTATCTTTTCACTAACCGATCAATAAACTCATAGCGTCACCTATAAAACAACTAAACTGTTGTCAGGACTTTTCAATTAACTCCTCAAAAAATGGCCTGTACAAATCCCAGGGGAAATTGCATCACATCCTATATGTCATTCTAAGTTCCATTAAATGGAATCTTTTAGAGCTGAACTGTGAAATGTTATTGAATTCCTGTTTTTTTGTTCCTCTCTATGTCAATCATAAAGCTGTGATTTTTTTTCTAATAGTGGAGATAAGGGAAAGGAATATAGCTTACGTGTCACCCTCGTCATCTTGGAATGGAAGTTGCTCCCTGGAAATTTCTGCCACCATTCGTCTGGCAACGTTGATCAAATTTTGTTTCTTTTGCTCCATTGCTGCAACGAAAAATGATAAAAATCGATAAAACATTAATTCATTCTCTTATTGACAAATTCAATCTCCATGCAACAGACTCATTTCTTTTTCTATAAATACTTTTTCTATGAATAAACTACATTTGAAATATATTGATGTTGTTACCTCTTCTCTGCATATTCATCTGAGGGTTTGGTTGGGGCTTGGCCTGAATTTTTCCTGTAGGTCTAACCCCATTGGTCTGCCCACCTTTGTCATTGCCGGGGATCTTGGGTCGAATCTCTCGTAACTTGACCTTCTCTTGTTTTGGAGCAGGAATTGGCTGTTGCGGTGCCACAATAATGATTGTGTTTGGCTGTTGACTGGTTCCCCCAGCAGGAATGGGAAACTGGCATTGAGGTGATGGGGGACCAACCATTGGCATTGTTAACGATGACAAAAGAGTTTGTTGTGATTGGCTGATTGGTGGTAACTGCTGGCTTCATAATACCGGGACTGGGAACCAGTCCAGGAGCCGAATGAACAATCCCTGGGGTGGTGTGATTGACCATTCCATGGCCATTGACAATCCCTGGGGTGGGGCTCAGAATTGGCTGATTCATTGTGTTAGGGGGCAGGATGATGACCTGATTACTGGTGGGGGTGGTGGGTGAGAGGCAATTAGTATTAACTTGTTGGGTCTGTGGAACATAATTGGACTGCATCCTGACTGGTTGACCTTTGGCCATTGGAGACATCTGCGCTTGCTGGGATCCCATATACAAGTTAGGCATGTTCTGCTGTACCTGCACGGGTGGCACTTGTGTCGGAATCTGATGCCGAAGATTCATTGCCATGTTGGGTTGAGAACCTGCAATGGACGTTTGAGGGAATCCTTTGGTAGCAGACGGCACCGGCTTACCCTGCTGTGGGCTGAAGGCCTTTGGCGCGGGGCTGGGCTGAGATGCTTTAGTCTTGAAATTTTCTTGAGGGTGTGCTGGGTACTGTGGCTTTGAGGTGTCCTTGTCTTTCAGATCTTTAGCCAGAATTTCCAACACGTCATGCAGCTTGTCCATATTTTTGTCTATGTATTCTGAAGTGTTATCTAACTCGCACTGGGGGGCTGGCATTGGACTGGTGGCCGAGCTAGGTGGGGAGGTGCCAGTGTGTGACTGCGGAGATTTGATGTCCGACTGAGGACTGGGAACCGCGTATCCACCATACCCACTGTCCACTGAGGGCGGGGGCGAGTTCAGTGACATCTGACTGGCTGGGGAGTTGGTGGCAAATGAATACGGACTTTTCTCCATGTCTGATTCAGTCTCACTATAGTCAGATTTCTCGTTCTGTCTCTCGGTAAAACTCTGTTCTGGGGAAAATGTGTTGTTCATCTGGTTGTTCAGCTCATTGTTGGTAAAGTTGTTATTCACGCAGTTGTTTGGACCAGGCATCATGGGCATTCCACCGGGATTGTACATTCCATTGGGCATGGGAGCTTGGCCAAACTCGTTAAACATGGTATCGCTGACAAAGTTGCTGCCTCCGTAGCTCGGTGCTGCGTCATGCTGACCTAAAGAATCCAGGAACTGGTCCGTGTTGAATGCTTGCTGGTTCTCATAATTTGGCTGATGAGGCACATGTTTCATGTTCATGAATTTTCCTGCGGACATTTTGTCGACAGAGTACGTCATCTGGAAAGCGTTGATGTCCATGTTGTTCTGTAACTCGTGATTCAGTCCCGAATTTGGGAAATAGTCTTCGAATGGCTTTCCATATTTCTGATAGGAGAACTCATCGTGGTCCATTGTGCGTTTCCCTCCCTTGAATCCATCGTTGGGCTGGCAAGCGAAGTGGTTGGTGGATTTGTAGGCGTGCTGTTGTGACAATGGAACTCTAGGCACCCCACCACTGGGACCTCTGGATTTGACTTCTCCGTTGAGCTTGACACCGCTGTCTTCGAGAGACAAGTTGCTGGTCATTGTGTTGATCTCTTTAACGGAATCGTCGGGTGTATCAATGAGGCCGCCATTGACGCCACCATTTACGGTCATTTTGGCGAACTCTCGGCTGAGGTCCACTTCTTTCACTTCCTCCTTCTTCTCTGTGATGTTGTCCTCTTCCTTGACCGGTGGACTCGCCTTGACTTCCTCTCCCTTCTCCATGGCTTTCTGGTGCACGTCAGATTTTTCCTCCTTCACTGGTGCTTTCTTCAAACTGTCATCCTTAGACAAATCATTTATCTTTTCTGAGCCTTTGTCCAAGTTGTTTTGTCCAGCAACTAGAAAGATAAAATCAACCTGACATTTAATATCACGTCTTTTATACTGTCTGCAATGATAAAAACAGTTTGAAATTAAAAATAAAGACCCCCAAAGAAAGCTTCAACAGGTCTAATACAACAGGTCTAATACGCTCCAAGAAAATCAATAAAATTGTTGTGTACAGTGGGAATTTATAGAGTGTCTTAATAACCAGAGATCTGCAATGTTTCAGCTTTTCATTGTGTATTGACACTTTGAAGAAAAATAATATTGAAAGCTCAATGTCATCCAGTGTGGATCTGAAAATGTGTTGCTATTCACATTGTAATTCATACTGTGTTACAAAGTTAATAGACTTTTGTAAGTCATTTATTTGGAGGGGGAAAAAAAAGATCAATGATAGTAAAACCTATAATTAACATCTGGTGTGATTTACAATGGGATTAAAGAGCTCCCATCATCAGAATATTGTGTTACCCTCACTCTAAGATGACAAAATTTTAAACCACTTTTCCTCCACAGATATAAATTATTTCAGGTATTCTTTAAATCTATGAATAAATCATAAGAATGGAATGAGGTAATGTAATAAAAAATGCAGCTACCATTGACAATCTGCTGCATCTCCTATACAGCCACATGCAGAAAACTAATAAACGTATGTTTACAGCAGCATATTATGGGGAGTGTCAACGAAATTGATCTGAACGCCAATAATCGCATCTCTCAAAAAAGAAAACTTATGAGTTTTTCCGCTGTCATTTGATTAAACCACATAACACTCTAAAGGCTTACCATTATCAGACGCTCGTAATCCAGCAGCATTAGAAGGCACATTACACAGTTGCATTTTGAAGTAAATAATCTTTCTTTCCACTCAAATATTATTCCAAACTCATCTTAGTTCCTTCAAGAATAAACTACTTTGAACATAATCAGGAATATCCCTGGAGAGATCACAACCTTGATCTGTGTTGTGATTGGTTATTTTCCAGCCAATCAAAAGACTCCCATTGTACTACAGCTCATGTTTCTGGCAAATATACCACCTTGATATTTATAACTCCATGACTTCAAACAGGGAAATTTGTGACACAATTTAGTAGTCTCAGTCCCTTTAAACCTAAATATAAATTCCATAACTTACCTGAAATGAAATGTTATAAAATCCCAACACACAATTTGTTTATTTCTGTAGATATAGTGCTTTAATCGCTTAGATCTTGAAAGTAAAATAGCTCACGCTTCACTACCTCAGCCAAGGTCGCATGGACAGGCAAATGAAGTTACTCTGTCATTAGACAACCAATCAGATAACGTTTTGTCAAGTAATAAACCTGATGATATACACAAATCTATATATAGAACTAGTGTAAAGCATGTGAAGTAATGAGCGGGGCTCTGTACAGCTGTCTCTTCATGTCATCTTAGGACATTGGCCCCTGACAGTGTCATCTAGTTAAACACTATCACTATGTGAAGTAAAACACTGCGTCACAGTCTATTATACCCCTAAATAGTCACACAGTCTATTATACCACTAAAGAGTCACTGCACGTACAGTCTATGTACTAATATATGCAATACCCATTATCTGCAAAACCGTATTACATAAGTCAGTCAAAATAAAAACTACAAAAACACACACAATCTGAGTACTATAGCTAGACAACAAAGTGGCCAGGAAATGCTTTAAAATAATAATTATGTTATTCAAGATGTATTGCTTAAAGAATGACAAAGTTAAACTGCATGTAAATTTTTTGAAAAATGACAATTCACATGCATTAGCCTCTTCAATGTGTCCATAACAACTGCACAAAGTTTGAGGAATGTTAAGTTTGGGGTGTAAGAGGAGCTGCATGATTACACGAGGCAGGTACCCTATCACAGGGGCACCTGTACGCCCGCCTGTCTGGCGATCCCCATACTCAGCCATAGGCCAGATGCACATCGTGCAACCCAGATAAAAATCATAAAAGAGAAGAAAGGTTATCATTCACAGGATAGAGATAATATTCATAACGATTTCATTAACTATGACCTCACAATACACCTATCAACCAGTGTGCAACCCAGCTAAAAATCATAAAAGAGACGTTATCATTCCCAGGATATAGAGATAATTCATTATGTCTTCATTGACCACGACCTGTCAATATATACCTATCAACCAGCAATTCTAATTGTTCCTCCTTTGTGGGGTCAATTGTTCCCTGCATGATGTCAAAATGCTATCAAAAACTACTAACTATAGAATGTACAAAGATGAAGTATTAAAGTTAATAATCCTAATATGAAAAGATGCCATAATTTTTTTTATATTTGAATTCATAACCTATAATCACCACTTACCTTAGCTGAAAGTGGGCACTGGTGAAAAGAACCCAAAGAAATAAGACTTTGTTATAAATGTGATTTAAATGAAATTGGTGATGAATTCCACTTTAATTGTAAGTCTTTAATTTAAATATTAATGTAAGAGAACTTGAATGTCTATCACCAAAACAAATGTGGAATGAACTGCCATTGACCACTTCGTGAGTCTTGAAGAACACTGGAGCATTCCGCAAAAACCTAAAAACACTCTTGTTTCAAGCGTGAATATGCCCCATAAGTTTTAAAAGTTTCAATGCACGAATTTCAAGTGTAGATCTTTGTGTGCCAGTTTTATCCTGTCTAGACAATTTTATCACCTTGATCGTCTTACTACTATGTTTTATGTAAAGTGTGTTCCATTGTTTTATCATTAATTTTATTTTATATTTATTGGTATATCACCATGGTTTTTTTAGGCAAACAATTGTACAGCGCCATAGAAACTATATGTATTTTGCGCTTTATAAATGAATAAAATAATAAAATAATAATAATAATACAAAATACTATCACATTAAAAAATATAATGAATTCAAACAAGCAATTCTTTCTAAGAAAATAATGTTCTTATAAGAAATATTAATAAAATTATATGCTACTTGATCTAATTACCAGAATCTTAAATCGCACATGCTGACAATCTCAGACATACTCACGCATACTGTAAATTTTCTTTATGGTTTATCACCACTGCGAATGTAACATTCTCTATATACAATTGCGTAATTGTGACGAGAAATGAAATAAAGTCATTGGACCATACATTAGCTCTCGGCTAACAAATATAAGAGGTCAATTATGAAGTTTTGGGTTGTTTCCTCCTGGGACATTATTGTATATATATGTAATTGATGAAAAAATAACAGATTAGAAAATTACATTGGCCAAAGTAAAAAAATAAGACTTTTTACGACAATAAGGAATAAAACATTCAGTGAAGGCTTAGAATATCCTTTCAATTATGTCATTTAGATATTTTTTTTTTTAAATTGGTCCTTCAATGCTTATGTAAATCACAAGCAATTACCAATTATTTTTCAAGAAAGGAATCATCAATGGTCTG
>CAJDSM010016612.1:41864-65323 GCA_903981925.1 Ostrea lurida | reverse complement strand
GTTGGACACCCTGTGATATTTTACTAACTTTAGGTGTGTTACAACTAAAAGTGCATAAAATTGTATGTACTTTTTACTAGTTAGAGGGGAGGGGGGAGGATATCTGTGCCTGCATATATCATACATGCAAGTACAGATGTACCATATAGAATGGAAAGAAATGTAAAACTGTTTCTTCTTGTTCCAGGTCGGTGGAACCTCTAAAGGATGGTGTGATTGCCACTTATGAAGAACATGAGGACAGTGTATATGCTTCCTGTTGGTCCACAGCAGATCCTTGGGTCTTTGCCTCCTTGAGTTATGATGGCCGTCTTGTGATAAATAGAGTTCCTCGAGCAGAAAAATACAAAATTCTTTTATGAAGTCATTTTTTTCAACTGGACATTATTGAATCACAATAGTTATTTCTAAATATGAAAATTATAATATTTTGATATGTTAACATTTTACTAAGGATGTAATTAGTAAAATGTATTTATTTATTGAATTAAAGTCATTACATTACATTAATGCATTGCACATTGGAGTGAGCTTTGTATTTTGATTTCTGACTTGCACTGTTTAAGAATTTATTATTATAAACAATGAATGATGGTATTTCTTCTACAACTTCAAGTCCTGTTGTTGTCAAATTTAATTTTGTTTCTGAAATTCCATTTATATAAGGAACAAAAGATTACTGTTGAGTAGTGTGAAATGTTAGCTTGTTTTACAACTTGATTTATCATATTGAAACATGCGTCCTTCACCTATATTCAGCGGATGTTGAGCATTTTTTTTTTTCGTGGATAAAATGGCAAATTATGATAATATTAGTTCTGAAAATAGTGAAAGTAAAGAATGGCCTTGTGAAATCTGGACTTTTGGGATTTATTTCTCTTGAAGTCTTGTGCATATTTAATCCTGTTCTTCGTTTTCTCAAACTTATTGCATTTATTGTTCTTAGACTAATTCAACATAAGAAGAATATTACTGGAGTGTTGCATTGTATTCTTGTGCATATAAACAGAAAAAACTTCCAAATGTATATATTTTGATACGATTAACCTGTTACCGTAATTGGTCAGAACGTCTTGCGGTTAACCGATTGGCAATTCTGTATTCAATTGCCATCCCTAATAATTAATAATGTTACATTTTTAATATAGTATGCCAGAATAGTAGTCAAGGTTTCAGGGCCATAACCAAGAATTTCCATTGGGGGGTGCACAAGACTAAGGCAAGGAGTCAGAATGCCGCTAGTCAGGTCCCAACTGGTCCTGGTTCGCCCCCGGAGCTGAGAGATTTTAGCATTTTCATTGAGTCTGCTGGCCGCTTTAAGCCCCCAGACGGGCCATGGTAGGGGGTCCAGGGGGTGAAACCCCCAGAAGCTGAGAGGTTTTAGCATTTTCATATGTTTACAATGTACATTTATATGAAAAAGATGAAAGTTTAAAGATAAGAGATCCGTGATGGGCCATGGTAGGGGTTCGCCCCCGGAAGCTGAGAGGCTTTAGCATTTTCATTTCAAAATGGGGGTGCACTTGCACTCCTCCCCCCTGGTTATAGCCTTGGGTTTTGACAAATTGTGCACAACCTAAAGGCATAGTAATAGTACACCAGAAATGTAACATTGTTATCACTATGCCAACTGTCTATATTTTTCAAAATACATCAATATTTACGTTTCAGTGGAATGAAGGGTGATTGTGCTGATTGCATGTTCAATGACAATTGATGCAGATATTTTAAATGAAATGTTGCTTATTATACCCCCGCTCTGAAGGAGCTGTTTTACCTCTGTCCATCCATCCGTCCGAAACAAATATTTTCGTCACACTTTTCTCTGAAACTGCATATCAGAGCCAATTGATATTTGGTGTATGACTTCATCTAGGGGTCCCATACCGCACTTACCGAATTCAGATTTTTCACATGTTAACTTCCTGTTCAACGACTTCTTTAAAATTTTTGAGTCTTAATGTGAAATAAATATTTTTCGTCGCACTTTTCTCTGAAACTGCATATCACAGCCAATTGATATTTGGTGTATGACTTTATCTAGGGGTCCCATACCGTGCTTACCGAATTCAGACCTTTCGCATGTCAACTTCCTGTTCACCGACTTAGTTTAAAATTTTTGGGTCTTAATGTGAAATAATATTATTTTTCGTCGCACTTTTACAAAATCTTTGGGCAGCAGTTTCCTCTACTTTAAAGCGGGGGTATCCTCAGTGAGCAGTAGCTCACAGATTCCTTGTTTTGTTATTCTGTTTGAGCATCATCATCAAAAATGGAAGACAACTCATCATTATTTTGTTAGTATGGACAGATTACTTTTTAAAGGTTTTAATAGTTGATGGTAAAATTTAATTTACATAGAAATGAAAATAAGTCATTTTATTTTGTGAATGGTGTAAATTTTCGTGCAATTATATGATATTCAAATTACAAATGTATAAGTAGGAGTCTATAGTAGTCAACAAACTTAGGTTTTAGATTGACTAGCGTATCGTCGCGATGCTTTTCAGATGGATCATATTCAGAGTTAAAGTTTCTTTCTATCAAGAGGATCAAGACTATTGCACACACTGATAATAATTGTTGCTTTAATTGATAAAACAGGGCCATGCACCCTTGTGGGGGCATATTGATCACATGATCAGAATTTAGAGAACATTTACCTTCGAGTTAAAGGGACTCCCAATTTCCCCCCAAATTTTTTTCATACTTTTAGTGATCAACATCTACTGTCTGATGTGCTTGAAAGGATTGTATGTTGTTTTACGTCCTCTTGAGAATATTTCACTCATATGATGTCACCATTGCCAGTGAAGGGCTGCAAATTTAGGCCTGTGCTCGGTGCTCATGACCTTTGAGCAGGGAGGGATCTTTATCGTGACACAGGGCCTCAGTTTTTGCGGTCTCATCCGAAGGACCGCCCCATTTAGTCGCCTCTTACGACAAGCAAGGGGTGCTGAGGACCTGTTTCACAAAAAATATTAAGGTTATACCTTTTGACAGAAATTTCATTATGGAGATTATTTGTTATGTAAACAAAGATTGAGGTATGCTATTGTTTATAAAGCTTTAAAAATGTATGGGTATCAATCTAAATATGTTTTAAAGTATTCTTGCGGTAAAATGTACCATTTGAAAGTCAAATGTGTTTCTATATTGAATTAGGTGTTTTGAATTACCAAATTAGCATTTTGCAAGTTTATTTGTAAACATCATGATCAACATGACTGAATCTTCTGTACATAATACAGAATCATGGCTAAAATATATCACTCTTTTTCTTGCATTAAGAAGTCCAAATTGTGGTTGAGTTGCATTCTTAATCTTTAACATCAAAAATTGAAAATATTTTTTTCTTCAAAAAGGTGAAGATAATGAGCAACAGTCAATCTCATAAATCCAATGCAGAATACAAATTAACGAGTCACAAGCAAACATGGTCCCCTGGATATACCAGAAGTGGGATCAGCCAGGTGCTTAGGAGGAATATAAGCATTCCCTGTCAACCCAATCTAATCAAGATTAGATGTTATGTTGGATCCACTCAAGTGGATCCAACATATATGTTAATTAACATAGAACATTAGATGGCTGTCGACCAGTCACACCCGCTGTGAGCCCTTAAATGGAGTAATCTGTAGTCAAAATGAGTGTATAAAGAACACCTAAGAATTTACTTAGCCATTTCCAACATTTACTGTGGATGAGGTCACAAAGTTGATTGGGTCATCTGCCAACAAGCTGTGAACCGGACCCTTGTGAAGCAAGAAGTCACAACTCTTGCTCCCGACATCACTTCTATCATAAATAAGTGACTTGAGAGTGGTTCCTTCCGAACATCTTACATTAAGGAGCTATTGTGACACCACTTCTGAAAAAGCCTTCAATAGACCCTGACATACCAAAGAACTACTGCACCTGCGTCTAACCTTTCATGTGTATCCATGTTGATTGAAAAGGTTGTAGCATCACAAATACACACCTATCTCAGCAAGAACAATCTACTAGAGCCATTCCAAAGTGTTTACCTTCAAAGGCATAGTACTGAGACGGCACTTCTATGAGTTCACAAACATACAATGCAGTCTGTGCCCTTCGAGAACAAAGAGCTGTCTTGCTAGTGCAGTTGAACCTATTGGCTGCATTTGACACTGTAGATTATTCATGGTTGCTGCAAATACTCAAAGGACATTTGAATTAAGGACACTGTGCTTATGTGGTTTGCATCCTATCTTACCAATCGGACCCAGATTGTTAAAATGAAGGGACAAAGTCTGGTACCAGTAAATTGGGCTGTGGTGTCACCAGGAATCAGCTTGGGCCTGTTCTGTTAATCAAAATCTACACAGCGTCCCTGTGGGCCCTTTTCAGAAAGAACAATTGTCTTGTACCACATGTACGCTGACGACAGTGAACTGTATATCAACTCTCAAGTCCAACAGGCTGCTCTTTTAGTCATTCAGATGGAGTCTTGAGGTTAGTTCAGACCTGGATGGCTCAGCATCACCTCAAGATCAACACAGACAAAACTGAAGCACTAGTGATATCCTCCAAACAAATGGCCTCTAAGCTGCGCAGACCATCACTTCAAGTGGGAGAAGACTCTATCACTCCTGTTACGAAGGTCAGTGGTGTTGTTGTAACCATTGACTGCCACATGACCATGGAGGCACATATATATCATCAATGTGCAGAGGTGCCTTCATTCACCTTAAAAACCTGAGCCAGCTTAAAAACATCATAGAACAGTGTACAGAATGGCAAAGGCAATTACTTATTTTACTTTATTGATTTTGAAAAGGCCTTTGATAGTATACCACAGAGAAAGCCTATGGAAGATAATTTAAGGCACTATGGAATACCAGCAAAGATAGTTAACTTAATTAAAGCTTTCTACTCCAATTTTAAATGCACAGTATGGCAAATCGACGGATATGAGCTTCCTCGTGAAATCTGGATCGACAGGTTGTCCGACAGGGTTTGTGATGTATCTCTTCCTATTTATACTAGCAGTTGACTGGGTGATGAGATCAACCCTATTAAAAGGGGAAAAACACAGACATTAGATGGACCCTCCTTTCCAATCTTGAAGACCTTGACTATGCAGATGACCTTGCATTATTGTCACATCTTGAAAGCCACGTGCAGAGTAAAACATCTCAAAGTTACAGTCCAATGCCAGCAAAATCAGCTTGAAGATTAATGTGAAGAAGACAGAGGTTATGTCACTGAATACAAAGTACCCGCAAAGGATACAACTACTAGATGACATAAACCTGACAAACACAAATTCCTTCACATACCTTGGAAGCATTGTAACAGGTGATGATGGTGCCGAAGAAGACATCAAGGCGAGATTAGGGAAAGCAAGAGGTGGCCTCATTAATCTAAAGAACATCTGGAAGTCTACAAGCATAAGTAGGAAGACCAAGATTATGCTGCATGTACAATAGTTGTGTTCTACCAGTTCTGTTGTATGGTGCGGAATGTTGGAGGATGACTGAAAAGGACATCAACAATTAAGCTCTCTAGCTTCCATAACGGCTGCCTGAGAAGAATACTTAAGATATTCTGGCCTGCTAAAATCTTAAATGAAAATCTGCATGAGATTACCATGCAACTCCACCAACATGTGTACACTTCTTAAGAAGTACCGCTGGAGATGGATTGGACATGTGCTAAGGAGACCAACAGACAACATCACCAGGGTATATACCTGAGATGGACTCCAGAAGGCAAAAGAAAGCAAGGCCGTCCAAAGACCACCTGGAGAAGGACTGTAGAGGCAGAAATGAAAGAGATAGGCCTGACTTGGAATGAACTGGGCAAGAAGGCCAAAGATAGAGAACAGTGGAGGAAGCTAGTCCTTGCCCTATGTGCCTCCGGGTGTAACAAGGACTATAGGTAGCTAGGTAGGTTGCTGAGGAGACATCTGGACAGGGGGTTGCTAGAATGTACATGTTGTCCATATGCCTTCATAACAACAAAGATGGACTACTGTAACTCTCTCTTATGCGGCTTGCCATCAAAGCAGGTCCAGAGGCTCCAATCCATCCAAAACGCTGCAGCCAGAAACAGCTCAGGCACCTGCAATTTATAGGACAGCATTATATACACCAGTCTACGCTCGCTCCATTCATTGACTGCCTTCAGAGTTCTGCAAAGAGTCATCTTCAAAACACTGGTCTTAGGTAGTGTACAAAACAAAACAGTCAACAACATTGCATCATATCTGCAGGAACTCATAAGACCCTATGCTCCCTACAGAACTCTGTGGTCAAGTGACCAGCTATATATATCTAAGAGCCTACAGTACTACAATTTTAAAAAAGTGCAGCACATTTACCACCTCATCTGTGCTTTCAGTGCATGTGGCTGCATGGCCATAAACTGCTGCTAGTCTCTAGTGTATCTTTAAATCTAAATGTAAAAGACTCATCTGTATAATTTGCAATTACATTACAATATAATTGTCTGTACAGATGAAATTTTTTGTCGAGATTAATTAATTACTATGTTGTGCAATCCTAATGGATTCAGTCTTTATCGTCACTTACTATAGTAATTTTTCATACAACTCTATTTAATTAAATTAATATCTTATTTTATTGTTCTTTAATTATTATTATTTTAATTTGAGTTCCAGATTTGATTACAATGTTCTGGATGTTGTGTTTAATTTTAAGGTTTGGTTTTGTTTGTTAACTTTTAATTTATAGTACCGGGTACATGTATTGATTTATTTGCAAATGGATATGGATGCTTGGAAGTACGAGAGTACGCCTAAATACGCTTTAAGTACTACATATCATTACAAAAATGAGAATCCCGCCTCATATTTCAAACAAAGCCGGCCATTAACTTGACGAAGTCGAGCATGCGTATTGAGTTCGTGTAATGCAGTATGGGATATGTCGAAGTTTGTAAGGCACAAGAAAACAAGTGATTTGAGTGGGAATAAGTAAACTCATCCAGATAGTCCTTACCAGTTGAAGCTAATTCGTGTAGAGCAGGTAAGCATAAGGCGATAAGGATATTGTTTTGCACCTTTACACTTAACTTGGATGTAAAGCGTTATCGATGTCGTGCATCGTGGTACAAGAACAAGTTTCGCACTGTGTCCGATTGTAAATAAAAAAAAACCGAAAAAAGCTACCCAAGACCTACGTAATAATTTGACTGACTATTGTTAAGAACAACTTTGTTGTTTGTTTTACTACAGTTGTTGGACAGTTTGCTTTTGATAGTACGGTTAGAATATATTTTACTAGGTAAATGCTAAAACTCCCGCCATATTGAACTCTGCATCGTCGTCGGCATGATCGCGTGTTTACATTATGCAGACACTGATTATATCTAGGAAACCTAATCCTGACAATGTATATTCATAACTACAATCAAGGGAATAACTCGAGAAAGTTCTTATTTGCATCTGTAAAATTCATTGGATCTATCGTCATAAATTCTTAATCAAAACAGAAACAACAATTTAGCACGTTTTTCTATTTTCCTTCTACATAAAGGGTAGTAACTCGTATTTTACTCTTACTTTGAAATGATTGTTTTTACAATGAAGGTGGGGGGGGGGGGGGGGAGTTAAGTGCAAGTTCTTGGTAATTTTTTTAGATCTATTCTTAACATATTTACATATATGTACAGTTTCCATTGTGTCTCTGTGATATTAAATTAACATTTTGAAGCTCCATGGCCAACATGCTTGGTAGTTAATTTTTCCTCACATAATGTACTGTTTCAGTTGAAAAACTTAGATGACTATAGTCCAGGGTTAGTTATTTGCTGAAGAATGTAACAAAATACTTAAAAGTGGATGTATGTAAGTTGAAATATAGATGTACTCTCGATAATCATTTTCATACATCTTTTATTATTGAACATTTCATTGTATAATAATTTCTGGCCAAGTGGTGAATGATTCAGTCTGATTATGATATGGCATTTCATATTTTCAAGTTCGAGAATGCTATAATTTTCCCTAGATGTTTGGATTATGTATCATCTTGATACCCTTTACAGTACTTGACTGTTGACATGCTTGGGAGTTTTTCCTTCAGTGAAATACAAGAGCTCTGTGGTATTGTCCATTGCATCTGTCTAGCCAACATTTTCTCTTCGTAATTGATTTATGTGTGAAAAGATAAAGGTGAAGATGATGAACGAGAGAAAAATTTCTTTAAAAAATTTAGGAAAGAACAAACAATGAAACACATTGATACTTCTGCATCTTGTCACTGAACTAAATGTTGCCATCAAGATGTAAACATCTTCGCTAGCCAAGGGTTTTCGATCCACTCCGCTCCCCATAAACCCTTGGCCGATATGCCATGCAAAGTGTCGGTCACACGTGCTGCCATCTATACTGTCACGCTAAAGAACGATAATTCTGAGGAAAAATATCAGCCAATGAGATAACGGCTTATGTTATAAGCAGCAAGCCGATCCAACGTGAGCGGATCAAAGGAGCTGATTTTAATGAGATTGATGGAATTAAGTTATACAGAAGCAAAATTTAACGATTTTCAATAGCAGGAATGCGAAGCTTTGTTGGATAAACATTTGATGCTGTTTGTGGGATTAAGACGGGGAGTGGGAAAACAATCTTCGTGGAATGGTGACGGTTGTGTTGGCACAGTACCGAGTATAATTATGGAAGAAAAGGTTGGTAGACTTAACAGTCTTGATCTTTCTGCTAGGCCTTTATATATTAACAGTCTTAAAATTCACGTTAATGAAGTAATTGCGGGAAAATACCAGTGAGTATACTATACATTCGTGGAAGCCCAGATTTATCCCTCCCCCGTATCCCACGATCGACGGCTTGGATCTTAAAACTTCTGTTAGTTTTTCTTGTACATGAAATGTGTCAAAGTAATTATTCTGCTCTTTTTTCTTTTTTTTTTTTTTTTTTTTTTTTTGAAGTATAGACGATCAATCTCGCACAGCTGTTCCATAACTTCATTGTGCGAGTTTTCCTCGATTGTAAACAATTCAAAGTCGTAAATGGATTTTCATTGGTCCATTCGCTTACCACAAACTCTCCAATCAAAAGTGACCGACATTTTGCAAGGCATATCGGCCAAGGGTTTAAGGGGAAGCGGATGGGACCGAAAACCCTTGGCTAGCGAAGATGGATGTAAAATGCGTATATAAGTTAAATTAAACAGATTGAAGATCTTGACTTGGCAATAAAGTTGATTTGCATGTGTAAAGTTGGTTGACATAGTATTAACAGTTGTGCAACGAATAATGCGTTTGCATAACTTAATATAGATTTATTAGTTCAATTGGCAAACATAGCATTGATAAATTTTGTTTGCCCAACCTAAAAAAAATGGATACCATGTGTGTTGGGCAGTAATAATTGAACACACCTGATTTTAGCATGTAAAATTTTTACTTCAATGTATGCAGATCAACAACTTGTCCAAAATATCTTGAACAGGGACTTAAAAAACCCATTTGGAATGGAATACAATGCTAGTTGATAACGCAGTATTTTTGAAGTGTCAATTTCATATATTGTGATTTTTAAAAAAAATATTTAACACCTCAGTCAACAATGGTTTTCTCGGGGTGGCAATTTCCACTGTAACCCCCTCTTGCATTCATTATTTATATAATAATGTTATTTAACAGTCTTAGCACTTAGCCTTTTCTACTACAAGCCCAGAGGGCAAGTGAGAGTACAAAAATTGGTAGCCCGAGTAAAATTTTACTGGCCCAGATGCTGTATAAGAGTGATTCATTTAAGTTTATTTCACTTTGGTCATACAAAGAATTACATCCTAATTTATGTTTTAGTATCTCGCTGGAAAAAATGTTATTGGGCATGTGCATCAATAATTTTTGGTATCCCGATTTTACTAGCCACGGTCATCGGGCTACCGCTTAATTTCGAAGACTGATTTAATGGATTTATTACAAATAGAAATGGGCGAATCTGTAGAACTAGATTACAAATTGGCATGGCCTATATAACATATATATATATTGGGACAGATTGTCATTTTGACACAGACTGTCATTCAAAACTTGAAACTTCTGACACGTCACACTTGTTTAAAACTTTAAAAAATGAGGCAGAAAAAAATTATCCTACAATATTTCACAACAAGCACAAGTCCATGTTGAGGTCAATCACAAAACATTTTGATAAACATCACATATACTTCTGAATCACTTGTTGACATGAATGAGAGCTATTTTTTCAATGGTTCAATTGCCTCGTGATCGCGAGGTTGTGCATTCGAGCCCCGTGCTCAGAACGGCTGCGTCAAACCTAAGACGATAAAATAGGTAGTTATTGCTCCTTTGCCAAGAGCTCGGGTCTTTCGCATAATGACCTTAAAATCAGAGGCCCTGTGTCGCAGCAGGTGTGGCATGCAAAAGAACCCTCACTGCTATTAAAAGCCACAAGTGCTAAGCATAGGTCTAAATTTGCAGTCCTTCACTGGCAATGGTGATGTCTCAATATGAGTGAAATATTCTCAGCGGGACGAAAAACAAACAAATAATCAATCAATGATCAATTCATGAAGTAATCTGTCAAGGATTGATGGGGAGCAGAATGGACAGAAAAACCTTGGCTTGTAAAGATTCTCATTTAGGATTTAATTGTTACACTCCTTGTGTAGTGAACTACGTAAACAGATCAAAGGATCTAATTGTAAATTTATAATTAGAGCGAGTCTTTCATGATATGCATGCATATGTAGCGATCAGCCAGGTTTGGTTGCTGGTGCTCAGATAGCTCAGGTGGTAGGGTACATGACTAGAGATTTGGGGGGCCTGGTTCAAATCCTGTTCCAGTCTCTTGCATTTTTTTCTTCCTTCCTGTTACACATGCATTTCAATTCAAAACATTTAATTCTCTGATTTAAATATGCATTTTTTGAAAATTTGTAGGGATGTCACTACCCTGGGGTTTGGAGTATGAAGTTCACTTAACATCACAAGAGATCAAAGATGAACCTGTGGATCAAGTAGTTATTATAGAGGTAAGAAAAGTAACCAAAGCACTGAGTACTGAGATTGAAAGTTATTGAGTGCTACAGTTCCTAATATTGAGGATTTGTTATAGTGGAAATTGAATCAGTCAAAACTCAAAACCACAATAACTCTCATGTATCGTATTTCTAAGTATATAATACTCACATCTCTGACAAACAAACAATCACTTCACACTGATTTAGAAGTAATAGTCTAGATTGTTTTAACTTCAACACAGAATTAGAAGCAAGAAAATTTTGTTTTGTTTTTGTTTCCATTTTAGATTTTCTTTCCTCAAATTTTCCTTCCTTTAGTTTCAGTTTTGCAATACCACTCATTATCTGTCACCTATTGTAGCTGATACAGAATACTAAGTCACAACATTGGATGTAAAATTAATCAAGTAAAGTGATGAATCTTGTATGATTGTGTTTGCATAGTAATTTCAAGAGACCAATAAACTTTTGCTATGTAGTGACAGGTCATATCTGCACCCAACTATACAGAGAAGACTATTAATTGTAAGTGGCCTTGTGTGGCATAAATAGCCAGAAGCCATCTTTAATAATACAACTTGTGGCAGGTAGTATTACTGTATGTAATGCCTACGAAAACTTCAGGAGTTTGCAAAATGTCTTATTGATTTGCCATCAACATAATGTATGTACTCGGCTTCAGCTCAGAAAAAAATCAATATACAACCTGTTAATGAGGTAGTGAATTTGTTTGGAATTCAAGGTTATATTCAACTTTCAGAAAGAAAAAAAAAAGAAATGCTGTTTTTTTCCAGATCAAAATATAATGATCACTGAATAAATTGAAGAGTGCAAAGTATTGTAATGGACAGAAGATTATTTTGTAATGTAGGATTTTGGACTTGCAGGATCCACTCCATCAATTTGTTGCATTAAATGCATTTTGTTTGACACTGTTTAGTACTGTACATTGCAAATTAATGGAACTTCATTCACACTGGTTCGCTTTTCATTAGTTGTTGAAGCTAGTAATGTAACGGCTGATCACCAACAAAATAAATGACACTGTCACGTTGGTTTTGATCAGATTTATTAGTTGATACATGTGTTAACTCTGTGACTGATATTAATCTGACTCTACTTTTTTTGTTGCCATGGAAACAACAGGTGCTTAGAAAACATGGCATGATAAACAATATACCACATGCTTATTTCATCTGTTAGTTAATTTTTTTGTGCTTTGATAATCTTCTGTTTGTAAGGTTGACAATACCTTCATTGGGAAACTTGTAAAAGTTTTCCACACAAAAATCAATAGATCAGATCTCCATAACTACCCAGGCTACTAGCATCCTCAGAAACTGCTGGTGTCTTCACCAAAAAATCAATACTTTCAAACTTCCATTTATCTGGTGTGTATATGTTACGGATTTGAGTTAATAACTTATAAGAGTATTCCAAGTTCCATCACATTTCCATGAGAATGATATAACGTGTTACATTGGTTACATGAAGCAAAATCTCTTTATTCACTTCTTATATTGGATGTGCAACTGATTGATGGCAACAGTTAAAAGAATCTACAAAATTTTGTGCTTTTCAAAAAAAACAAGAATGACTGACATCTTAAAGCCATATTTCTTGAACTTTTACTTATACAGTGTCAGTTAGAGGGTATATCCAGCTGCTTTTGGGTGTTCAATAATTCACTGCATAGTTGATAATAGGGACTCATTATAAATCCAAACAATAACTTGTGTGGACCAATCAGAATCCAGCAGAACAAAGGACAAAGGCCAAATAGGGAATAATGTTGTTCGTTGCCTGCATAATGAGGCAGATGGCTAGCATTATCATTAAACAGTCCTCCAGCAAACTCTGAAAGAACTAACTAAGCAAACTTTACTACAACTGCTTTAAAAGTGAAAATGTGAAGACTTATTGTGACTATTATGAAATACTGACATTCTAGGACCATGTTTAGAGAAGGAGAATAATGTTAAGGAGAGTTAACGAAGTTTTTAATTGCTTGCTACCAAGAATATCAACAAGATATAGTAAGTATTTGGGAAGATTATCATTGTGCATCTAATTAACAAAGAAAGTTGGTAACCATGAATAATTTTAGGAAGTTTAAAGGAATACAGAATGTTTTTGTGACAAAGCTAGTGTATTGATTTTGTTTCCCAATACTAATCAGGGTTAGATAGTGGTGTTCTGAAATCTGAAACTGAAAAAGTTTTATGATAATGTTCCCACTGAATCCAAGATGGCTGACTTTTCCAAACTTGTTGAGTATTGAGGGGAGGAGGCTGAGAAAAGTAAATTTTAGTCACATAGGGATGTGTGCTAATATGGATATGATAAAAGAGTATGTTATTGTTTCTATTAATGTACAATAATTACAAATTTCTTTTTAATTTTTATTTTTCTAGGCAAGTAATTCACCAACCAATGAAACGGCAGACACAGAATCTTGTAAGTTTCTAATTTTCTTTCTTCTTTGTGTGAACATACAACTTATTTTAGAATAATGAAGTGAATCATGCTTTCAATAAATTTGTAGCACAGGTATGCTGGTTTTGAAGATAAAGTTTAAATAACCATGTGGAAGTAAAACATTAGCATGAAAACTGGACAGGTGTGCTAATATACAAAGATAAATTTTTGGTGACAGCTGTTGAGGGGGACTTGGCTGCTCACTGTGTAAGAAACAGCCCATGTGTTGATGTAATAGTTGACTGACTTCAGATAATGAATTGCAATACTGTCAATACAAGGGTGGCATATGAGTTAGCGGACTTTTTCTCTGTTCACTTTATGAGCTGGTACATGAATTTCATTGTGATTTCAACAAACAATATTTGGTGTCGGTATGCTTTTGCTCAAGAAAATTACTTTTACACATTAGTTGAATGATCAAAAAACAAAGAAAAAAAACCCATAAAACTAAAATAAAAAAAAAATAAAAAAAACAAAACACAACAAAAAATAAAACAAAAAAAACTCTCCAAAAAACCCAAATATATCTACAGCAGTAAATGCCATTACGAATATTTGATTTTTTACATGGGTAAATTTCTTTGATGCTTTAAATTATTCTTTTGAATTAATGTACTTGATGAAATATTCCCCACACAATTCTCCATGTAAATTTGATATTAAAAAGGAGAGAAAAATGGTTTGCAAGTTTTTATTGTTAAAATATTTTTCCTGGTTTTTTTTGGGGTGTTTTTAAGTTTGTTTTTTGTTGTTGTTTTTTTTATGCTAAGTCCACCTTAATGCATTATGTTTTGAAAATGCTTGAAATTGATTTACTGGTAAAAGGAGGAGGGGAGAGCAAAATTGTATGTCCCCGATGGTTTGCTGCTTTGCACTTTCCTAGTAAACTATGTCCTCTTGGATTACCAGCCAACTTTTTAATCATTACCCTCTGAAAAGTAATATATATACGAGTTGCTAAAGTCGTTAACAATTCATAAAACTGACAATACCTTGAAAGTATATGAAACTAAATTTCGTATATTCATCTATGGATAATGAAATTTTCCATACAAACAAGCAATTGAGTTCTAATTCTATCCAATACAAAAGACACAACTCATCCGCGAGCATAAAATGGAAAATTCACTTTACTTAGCCAACGTCAACTTAAGACAATACTTTTCCAACTATCCATTAAATCAACACGCACATGTTCTATGTCGCTTAACATCATCCGACACATGTTTATATCTTTCTTTCATACGTAATCTAATATAGTCGGGTAAAATTTACTGGACGTAAGTCTTTGAATCCACACTTTCTCAGCATTTCGTAACTTAGTCACTGGCACTGTCAATACGCACGAAGTTCATTTTGTGTGCACTTTAGCAATCTTCTCTGAATAATTGTTACTTTCTCATTTCACGCATCAATCTCGGAAACTGTCCCTTGCGTCAAAAAATTTTATTATCTCGCTTTAAACAATTAATTGAACCCCAATACAAGTGTTTTCTCGCGACTATTACGAATTCAGGTATTTGGCTTTTTTCTCGATATGTACACAAATATTTTACGCGCGCTCTCTACTCCACCTTTCGAAAACGTCATTTTTTCAAACATAGGACGCAACATTTAAAATAGACCAAACCCATCTTTCTGCTTTTCATACATTGAACGTTCAAATTTTGGCAATTTTTATTGAAACTCTTGGAAAACCTATGGTAAAAATCTACTCATATCTTTCGAACTTTACAAATATACAATACTGTATGAAACGATAAACAATCTTCATTAAAATTTTTCGCCGTGCTCCGGGCACCAATCCCATGTCTTAATAAGTGAAGTCATACTTTTAATTATACATGTAAAATCGGACAACATTTTACATTTATATACTCACATATAGTAAAGGATTATAATATGCTAATAAATACCCATATAACGTTACTTTATATAATTAAGGCCTTGTCCACGAACTTTACGGACAACCCTCGTATATATATATATATAGAAGATAATAGAGGACATCTACAACCCACCCCCCCCCCCCCCCCAGAAAAAAAAGTAACAGGTAAAACCTCTATGATCTTGTCATTAGTTGTCAAGTTCACAGGTCTATGTCAATCAAGCACAACATGTAACACAACAATGAAAAAGTGAAGATAACTAAGAGTGATCAATCTCATAACTCTTAAAAGAAAACAAAATTCAGACTAGGATAAATAGTTAATACGGACCCCAGGGATCAGGTGTCTAGGAGGAGTAAGCATCCTCTGTTGACATCACACCTGCAATAATTAGGGATCTGCGATAATACCGGTATTCTGATATATTGCGATTCGTTTCTTTTAAAAAAAAAAAAAAAAAAAAAATCGTATCACGATATGTCTTTTCAATACCGGTATATCGGAGAAGATGCTTGGGCTCAGAAATTGCATTTAGTCTCGAGATTCTTCACATCATATATTACGTTTCATATGGCTGAAGCATTTCTGCGATTTCGGATTATTCAAAACACTAAGATATAGTTTTTCTCCTTCCAACAGGGCAACAGAAGCATAGAAATCTATCAATGAAATAAGAGAAAAGATCGTTGATATTCTTATTGAAAAATATTGCAATACATATCGCAATACATTTGAAAATATCGCTATATATTGCGATACGTAAATTTCACCCGATATGCAGCCCTAGCAATAATACTGGTATTTGATAAGTTTCATTCATCATGGCACAAGGATAGAATAAGACAGAGCTCTCTCGTCCTTCACTTTATTGGATGAACAAGTGCACTGTTCCTCCGTGGAAATATGTAGGAATGGGCGTGGTCAAAAAAACCCAACTAAGTGAGAGGATTAATTAATTTGCATGAGCGAGAATTTGTTGAAATGTGAAATATCTTCTAAAGGTGTTGATATTGTTTGCTGGTTATTCACGAGCGTTAGAAAGATGTGACACTTGGAAGTGGACATTTGGATATCTGACTGGTGGAAATGGAGATGGAGACTCTCCTGATTGGATTGATTTTTATGTCGTTATTAGTACAATGTCATGCAGTGAAGGTATAAGACGAGTTCATCACAGATCTCAGGTTTATAATAATATGTTAACAGAAGTACATAACTGGGGAGATTCACTATTGATCCAAAATAATGCTTTCATTAGTGTGTACCAAATCATATTTGTCAGTTTGACTGCTGTCATGTCAATGGAGAGTCATTGGAAGCCTCTGACAGTAGCTCAGTGGGAAATTAGTCCTTCATGTCAGGCAATTAGATACTCTGTAAGAAGATGTGCCAGAAAGATGGGTGCTCAGCTGTTGTTTGTTTTGTTTTTATTTTTTTGGGGGGGTTGGGGAGGGGTTAATGGGTTGTTTTTTTTTTTTTTGTTTTTTTTTTTGGTCTGTGTGTTTTGTTGGTTTTTTTATTTATTTATTTATTTTGTTAAAAAAATTGGGGGGGGGGGGGACTTTACTGAAATTGTAAGGATTTAAACAAATATTTGTAAGTGAGATACTGAATTGTGAACTGTAACATATTTCATGCCCCTTGATGCTGAATATTAGACATTTATTGCTCTTGGTTTGTCTGTTATTCTGTAATTTAATATGACACTTGGTAAACTGATCAACAAAGCTTCACTAAATTATATTTAATGGTATAATACCATTAATGTATCCACTGATTTTCTGTAAAGTTATGGTGGATCTAAAGGAGTGGAGGGTGTAAAATGGCTTGAGAGTACTTCTCCAATATGGCTTATTGGATAGACAATGCTTCATTGCTATTTGTAGATCTATGCGTTTGTCAGGACAGGAGGATCCAATTTTTTTTCTACATGTTATGGTAGATCTTGAGGTGTGGATGTAAAATAACTTGAAAACACTTATCGTAGATGGCTTATCAGATAGACTTGAAACATTTTAGTGCTTCATTGCCATTTGCAGATGTGCAGAAGGATCCAATTGTTACTCTAGTGGATCTAATAGGGGTAACGGTCATTTTGGGTGTGTGTTTCTTTTTGATATCATATGCAAATGAGATATCATATGCAAATGACATTGGTCATATAGATTTTGAATATTTTCTTCATCTTTTTCCTCAGTGCACCAAGTGCAGTTCATAATGTGCTCTCTCCTCCATACCATGCAGTACATTAAGGGCAGGAGGTTGTAATTTTGGAACACTTTCAATTTGAGGAGGAGAGGAGACATATTTTTTTTTATTAAAAACATTATATTTTAACCCCATATACTCATTGGACATCTATGATATTGTGTTATAACTATAAAACTTTTCAAGAATAATCTTGAGAGAATAAGATATATATTTCTTTTTAAAAGTACACTTCAGACAAGGATAATTATAACTCATTCACTACTTTTTATATGCCTGTCTTTAGATGGGACATATTATGATACAACATTGTGTGCATGTCCGTCGATTCAGGGTTTTCTATTTAGTATTTTGAGAAAATTACAGGTTGTTTAACTAAGTCAGTTTTGAGGAAATATTATATAGAGAGTACATGAATTATGTAAATCCTCCCACAATTTTCAAGTGAGGTTCTCAGTCTTGGCAGAAAAATAAAAGCAATACAGGACATTCGGACAGACAGTACGTCTAACACATTTCACAAGAGTGAAAGAATTTTCACAGATCTGAGAATTTTGTATCAAACTAATGATTTAACCACGGGCTCGTCACAAATTTTTTGTCTTATTATTATTTGACACCGTCTATTTTATATCTACATAAATGTGTGTATGTAAGTGGTGGATTTGGGCCCTACCATATGGTGGTTGCCCAATAACCACTCTGTACATCCGTCTTTTAACACTTTTTATTGCAATTCAGCTACTGTAGATCACTTTTACTCTGTTGCATAGATACAGTGTATTAATTTACATGAATGAGACAAGACATTTGAAAATCATTATGAATTGCTGAAGACTGCTATTACTGAATAGCTGTCTTGCAAAATTATATGTAAATAATGTTCTCTTGAAGTTGAATTATATGTAATTTACAGTAATTTGGGACAATTTTTATGAATTTTATACATGACAAGTATTGACAACTGAACTTGGCAGAGGAAGACCTCTTGGTTTATTACAGAATTTTTTGACATTAGTAAAATGATAGTAGTTTCTCTGATGTGCATACACTTGAGATCACTTTAGAAGATTTTCATATTCTAAGGCTGTCTAAAGTTAATTCTACAGTTTACGTCACCTCAAAAATTCAAAACCTATGAGGGAGGGAGGGGAAAATAAACAAACAAAAATTTTAAACACATATGTATTTAAAAAATCACCTATTCAATCAACAATTTCACACATTGAATACACATTGCATAATATTCAAGTCAAAGTAAATTGAAATCACCCAATTTAGTGACCAAAAAAAGTAATATCGTCAAAAGAGATGCATTGTAGGATTTGATTTTCAAGTCCAAGTCAATTTTTTGCGTTTTCCCAGCAAAGATTTTTTTTCCCTTCATATGGGTTAGTATCCTTTCTGCAAGTACACCATGCAGATTGGGTGAGCAGAGGAGTGGTTTGCGAAAACATCTTTTACTTTAAATCCAGATTTGTTTGTTTTTTTTAAAACAGCAATTTCACTGAAACCTAAGCGCGCGGTTGACGTTAAACGTAGAATTAACTTTAGGCAGCCTAAGAATTGATAAAGTAATCAGGTTTCTCCGATGATCATTGTATGCCAGTTCATCTGTTCATTTACAGCACTTTCTATTGCACTCTGTCTCAGTAATCACTTAAGTTTCTTTGGGAACATTTTCATAAATCTATCCAATAACGCTTGGATTAGGCAGATAAAGTTTCCTTGTGGTTTCAGATTTATCATGGGGCCCCTTCTAATCACTATAGAACTTTTGTTTTCCAGACATTGGAACAGATGATAAGATGACACAGGTAAGGACACATATTTTCTAATTTGATATCAGAATCATATACATGTAAGTCCCAATATATAATTCTATTACAAAAGGAGCTAGAGGTACTGTGAGCAAAGCTTTATAAGTGAACCCCCCCTCCCAAATTCATTCATTCAAATCCAAATTTAAAATAGGATGTGCAAAATGGATCCCTGAAAGTTTCATTGAATTCTGATCAGTGGTTTATGGGGAGTAGCATATGGGAGGAGGGCACGTCTTCAGAACTAATAGATCATGCACATTTTTTGGATGTATGTATTACACCAATAAGATAAGTTTTTTCCTTTGCAGACACCTTTTTGTGATACAGAAGAGCAGAGTGAGTTTAGTATGTGTATTATTTTACTTTTTATTTTGTGTTTTACTTTAGTTTTGATATTAATGATTTAATAAATTGCTTCAGAGTGTAATTACAATGATGACCATATGAATATTAAACCTTCCATTTAATACAATTATACCAAGGTTAAAAGGTTACTTATTTTAAACGTCATATTCCTAAAATAAGTGTGAATGTCCATGAAAATCTTGAATGTTTTATTTCTTTTGACGTCAAACTTATGCATGATGTACTATGTATATCACAGGCCCTGCGAAAAGAAAGTCAGAAAGTGATGCAGAAAATGGAGCTCCAGCCAAAGTTTTAAAGATAGAAGAAACATGTGAAGCACAGGCAAATAGGAATGGAAACAAAGAGACCGAGATAAAACTAGAGTCTAACAACACTGACACCTTATTGTATTCTGTGGTACTAAAGAGTACAGAGTCTTCTGAAGGACAAGTTCAGGTGAAAGAGGAGGGGATCACTGAGGGGCAACAAGGGGCGGGTCAGCAAACTTCAACCAATGAAGGGGAGGATTTCAAAGTGGAAATCAAAGATGAAGATGAAGAAGACGATGATTTCCAGGTGGTGGCTGAATGGAAGTCATCGGATGGCTGTGGGGATGTCAGTGAAATTCAAGACGAGAAGGATGATGAAAACTTGTCTAACGCAGGTGAACTGAAGTGTTGTGATATTTAGCTCGCTTAAGCTGAAAGCTTTAGTGAGTTTTCCTGATCAAATTGGTTATCTGAATATCTTCTGGCGCCTTCTAAACTTTTACACATTCAGCTTTCTCAGAATATGCAACATATCTAGATGAAAATTGAGTATCTTTTCTGAGACAACCTGGCTACAAATTTGTCAACTTTGAAATAATTATTCATATTGAGACATACAATTGTATATGCAGTATATATACAAGGGTTTTTATCCCCTGGGCCAGAGCTGGTCTAAAACAGAAAGAATTTTTATCCACTGGGCCAGAGTTGGTGTACAGTAGAGAAAATTTTGATTCCCTGGGGCCTGAGTTGGTGGTCAGAGAGAAAATTTTGATTCCCTGGGCCAGGGCTGGTCAATAGTACAGGTTTCCAGAGTTCTTGTAGAATAGTCTTTCAGGATATTCTAATTAATAACGACAAACTGATGACAGTTTTCTGACAGAGGTGTGAAAGATTTCAAATCGTATCTCTTTAAGAATTAGATGGTATAGTTGAACAATGAGGCCCATAGGCCAAAAATCAGCATAGTCAAGACTTTCTTAAATTGCGAAGGCTCTAGTTCAAACCGTATATTAGCCAGAGTAAAGGTTGATGGTTTTGCATAGGGATATATATGTAGAGAAATTCATTGAGAATCTTCATGGTGAAATTCATGTTCAAGCATCCTTAGGTAGTGTAAATTTGTTCCCCACAAGGCCACTGTAATAGGGGTTCAAAGTTTACACGAAGATTCAGGGGCACAGAGTTTAAAGTCTGTTCATCTGTATTTCTGTCTGCTTAACCTTGTTGAATACCATAAAAGATAGACCCTTAATTTGATATGTGTATTCCTTGTGGCAAGACCGTTCGATTAACTTTTTATAATGTTGTTTGTATACATATATTTAGAATAATTGACCTGTATGTTAAACAGATTTAAAATGTCCAACTCCTGGCTGTGATGGTTCTGGACACATAACAGGGCTGTATTCCCACCACAGAAGGTAAGGAATGACCGCCGCATTATAGAAAAGTTGTCTTGACAGTACAGGTAACTCTCAATGGCTCAAACTTTTATCGGTAGAAGAAAGTGTAGTCCTATATTGTCATTTTATTACTTGAGGACGTTTTTTCTTGATGTCTCAAACTTCCAATTTCTCAAAGTTCTTTGATCTCAGGAAGTGAAAGTGGGTCCAGTCCAACTTATTTCAATGTTTTAACACGTGGTATCTGAAAATGGTGACATCAGTCATATTTGATATAATAATGTATATCGGTACAGGGATTTTTTTAGGGTCTGTCAGGGGCCGAAATAAGGCCCCATTCCCAATGCCAAAAAGCAGGTATTTTTCCCAATTTTTGCTTTAGAATTCCCAAAACATGACAATAAATCAAAATGAGGTGCATTACTAATTATAAATCTTCTTCACAGGTCCATAAATTTCAAATTTTGCAACAAATTGAGAAGCAAATGATTTTTTTTGGGCCTTGGTTGTTAGCTTCAACCAGATTGAGAGTCCAGTTATATATTAATGTGTTGGTTTTGTTCTCTCTCTACTTCTCTGTATGAAACATTTTTCCCAATTTCAAGCAAATGTCGCTAATTTTTCCCAATTGGAAAGGCCCTGGCCCCTGATATTAAGACCTCAAAAAATCCCTGCCGGTATCCAATCTCTATATCATTAACCCAGTGCTTTAATAACATGTATTCTGATGTCATCTGCTGTCATGATATAGTGGAGCAAGATAACAAACAAACGGTATTCATGAATGTTGATTAACAAATTAAAGGTTGTGTGACATGATACATTTGAAAATAATAATTTGATGATTGCCTTCATACTCGCAAATGGAGATACCTGTTTTTCAGTTTGTCAGGTTGTCCAAAGAAAAGCACAGTCCCACCAGAAAGTAAGTATATTACTTGTAGAAAATTGGATGTCCGATTACGGGTATATTACTTGTAGAAAATTGGATGTCCGATTACGGGTATATTACTTGTAGCAAGTTGGATGTCCGATTACGAGGACCTTATAAAATTTTTATTTTTTTAAAGTTTTTTTAATTGAAGTCCAGATTTTAATCATTTCAATTTTTTTGTCTTTCAGTATTGGCAATGCATGAAAATTTAGCAAGGTAAGTATATTTAACTGGAATGGGTGAGATCATGTATTTTAAAAATGCCTAAAATAATAAAACCAGTGAATGACTTAGTGGGCATACATGTGCATGAATATTACAGATGCCCGACCCCAGGTTGTACAGGGAGAGGTCATGTGAATGCCAACAGAACCACCCACAGGAGGTAAGAATACAAAATTCTTCATCTTGATTTATTTGATACAGGGTTCAAAATTAAGTGAAATAGCTCGCTAGAATGCGACATAAATATATTTTAGCGAGTGCATTGCGTCATATGCTCGCAATTTTTTAGCGACTTCATCTACCGACTATTCCGGTTTCTGTTGTCAGTCAGTTCCGGTTTGAATCATTATTTTCCTAAAATTCCTATCGCAAAAGCGCTTGAATGATTGCGCAATGACCTCAAACGTTAATTTAACAAAGATATAGTCAATTGGTTGTCGAAAACTGTCCGTGTTCTGATAAAAAAAATCCAATGGACTTGACACTTCCTAGAAAACGTCGGTCCAAATGAATTATCAAAAATATCGGACGTGATCGTAATATTTTAGAACTCGGAATCGAGATGCACAGGTGAAGGTCACTAAGAAGAAAAATGGCCATGTGTTAAAGGTCACGTAGGAATACTTGTCGTGGTAACGTTCCTTTTGCAACCGGGAGGTCGTGATTTCATTCTATCGCAGCTGTGTCACACACTATCCCTCGTCAAACGCTCGGCATTTGTTGATATGCGAGTCAAGGTCTCTTTAGGATATGACTTAAAAGGCGGAGTCTCGTGTCACGGCAAGCACGATTCATTAAGAACCCCCAAAGCATTGACCTGTATTTGTGATGCTTTACCTATAATAGCGGGCGACGTCTCAATGTTAGGGGAAA
>CAJDSM010016612.1:12039-30662 GCA_903981925.1 Ostrea lurida | reverse complement strand
TGGGATTTTCTTCGCCCTTGAATTCCTGTGCATGTTTTATATCCTTTCTTTGTTTTCCTCATTTATTACTATATATTGATCTAATTCAACATAGACGCAATATTACTGGGAAGGGTTGCAGTTGTTATTTTTGTGCATATTTAAACGAGAAAACTTTAAGAAATTGAAGCAATCATCTATGTCTCAATATGTATAAAATTTGATACGATTAAACCCGGTTAACTGATGCGGTTACTCGATTGGCAATTCTATTATTCGTTGCCATCTAATTTTAAGTGCCTTGACCTTCACCAAAATGACCTCTAAGTTACCTTTGACAAAAGTAATTGCTTGTTAATTATTTATGTGATATATGATCAATATTGTTCACTAAACTGTTGAAATTATATAGAGAACTTTTCATTGTTTTGAAACATGTTCTCAGTGACCTGGACCTTTCAAAATGACCTTGGAGTAAATTTTACCTGAAACCCATTGCCTGTTACTTGTTTGGGAATAATCTTCAATATTGTTCAAACTGTTTAATATAGCACAGTGGTTCTGAGAGAGAAGATGTTCTATATACTAGATAACATGTATATCAACATGCAAAATCTTTGATCCCCTATTTGTGCCGCTGGCCCCATCTACCCCGGGACCCATGAATTCTGTACATTAACTCGAGTTTACTCTATGTAAAGAATTTCAAGGTAATCTCCACTCTATCGGTCTGGGTGGGTTCTTTAGAGACTTTTTTTAAAAAGATTTTCCCTACATATCAACATGTAATAAAAGTCTAATCCATTATTTTGGCCTCGGGGATCATGATTTATAACAAACCTTGAAGTTCCCAAATCAGAAGCTATCATGTAAATTTTCAACTTTTCTGGCCGAGTGGCTCTTGGAATCGATAGATTTAAAATACATGCACCCTATTTGTTGCTTTGTAAATTATTCTCCCCCTTTGAATGGGGCCTGTCCTTCATTTTAACTTTAAAGTCCAACTTTTAAATTGAAAATGAAAATATTAACAAAACTCCTCCTCCTGTTGTGACATGTATTTGGGGGCGGACTTGTTTTAGCAAAATTGAATCTTTTTGTATCGTTAAATTTGCTCCAAATTATTTGGCTATTGAAACACAACAGAGATGGCAAGATTAGCATAATAAGTGTCCCAAATTTTTTTTCATTGAACTGAAAAATACACAAAATGAGAAAAACAACAGTTACACACAACATATCACACCAATTGTTACCTGCGATGAGAACAGGTAATTTCCCAGTACATGACGCTGTCCCCATCACATCCAGGGTATAGACAACTACAATCAAATCAACGCTAATAAATCTTTCAGTTTCACACCAAAGCGTAAATAGTTCTAAATTTTGGTCATTTTTAACTACAAGGCTGAAGGGTTCTGGCAAAGTGGGTTTATCTTACTTAAACAGAGGGAAATATGCTAATCTAATCAATTAACCTGTCCTTGATTAACACAACAAGTATTTCTGTAACGGCGAAAAGCGTTTGAATCAATGAAATGGGAAATTACTTGTGACCATAGAGACCCATTGGTCGATGAGAATTACACTGACCTTTCCATCCACAAATGTTGATAGGGATGATAGGGATCTATCTATGCTGTGGCAATGGTTCTGTTTGAAAAAGTTTGGTAATTTCAGGTGAAAATGGATTGTACGGTTAATTATTTAATATATTACTCAAGATCCAGAAACATTCCACTTTGAAAAGCCAATAGCTTTGTGCAAACAGCATCTTGCTTTGGTCATCTAAGACAAAACATAAAACTACTTATATTCTAGTGTCAAGGGAATTTCAGAACATCACGTCAAGGCTTTCTATTTGACTCTTTTGGATCCACAAGGGATGCCATTCTGCACACACAGATTAGATTGGACCTTATACACAGGATTTTGAGAATTTACCCTCCATTACTTAACCTTTTTACATTTTAAATTTGAAAAACGAATAAGAACACAGAACTTATACAAACTACTAAAATTAGCCATGAAAGGTGCAACAATCTTGTATGCAGTAAATTCAATGACCAAGGAACAGCAAGAGTTCTTCAATTTGGTGTAATCTCAAATTTATATCTCACAAAAAATAGTAAGTTGAGTTTATTTTTGACTGAGGGTTCATTCTGAAGATGTTGTATTTGTGTTTACGATATGAATCCGAGATGGTACTATTGAAGAAGTAAAAGGGGGACTCCATCAAAGTAAATTAGCGCAGCTGTCTGAAAAAATATTGGAACAGTTCAGTTCTGTCCCAGATATTAGTATCTGGTAAGCCACAGTTCTGCAGCTAAGTTAAAGCAGTTGAGGAATTTCTAACTGGGAAAGCAGAAATACTAAACTTATGACTGGTTTATTGAGGATGCTGTTGAATCGGTAATTGCAACAACTGGATACATTTGTGTTACTATTCCTGCCATATGTTTTCGATCATTGAGTACCATGGCATCTACGACCTATAAAAAACTTCTAGACTAAAAACCAAGAGACCCAGATCTCAACTAAGACGTGAAAAACGAAAGAGTAGCAAGTCACATTTACCCCACGCTCCAACATTGCTTGAGAATTGCTTGTTACTACAATGATGGCATTCCATAGTCATTAGTGATGGGCACATCACTACATAAAGGGTGAATAAATTGCTCTAAAAAGATCAATATAGCTTTCTGGTAAAAATGCATATCTACACAGTTATTATGGCCTTCGATAAAACTACAAAGTTGTCAGCGAAAATCTGTTGAGCGGTTTCAGTGGAGTTGTTGCGACGAACTTGTTTCGAGTGTATCTTTTCTTTCGGTCCAATTTCGAAGTTCAAAAGGGGCATTACTCCCAGAAAAAAAATGAATCAAGTAATTTCTGTAAAATAGCACATCTAAACACATAATTTCCCTTTCATTACAAAGTTCAGGAATTCTGTTGAGGCGGTTTCAGAGGAGTTTGCGTGACTGAACTGTTCAGTAGTATTTTCATTCTTGTCAAGATTTCTAAGTTTAAAAATGGGCGTAATATCGGAAAAAAATAATTGATCAAAATTTCCTATTGATATGCAACATCTACACATTAGTCCTCATTACTACAAAGTTAAACGAATTTCTGTGTGTCAGAGCGGTTTAGAGAGTTGTGCTGACAAAAATGTTATTTGAGTAGTATCGTTTCAGTTTTGCCAAATTTTCCAAGTTTCAAAAAGCGGTGTAACTCCCAAGAAAAACTTGAACAAAATTTCCTGTGGATATTGCACATCTACATGGTAATCCCTTCACAACTACAAAGTTTCAACGAAAATTCTCGTAGGCAGTGTTTTCAGAGGAGTTCTGCACTGTACAAATTGTTTTTCAGTAGTATCTTTCATTTTGGCCAACATCTTCTAAGCTTCAAAAGGGTATACTCCGAGAAAAAAAATTGAATCAAGATTTCCTGTGATATGCACAATAGATCTACACATATGTCCTTCATTAACTACAAAGTTTCACGAATTCTGTCCAGCGGTTTCAAAGGAGTTGCGCTGACCAGAAAAACAGGACTACGGGTCAAAAACATTATACCCTCCGCAACTCGTTGCGTGGGATAATTAAAAGACAGCTTTGAATTAACCACAATGGGCAAGGAACTACTTCCCTGCTGGAACTCAATTCATACTTTCCATCAACCCTTTTAATTCAATATACTCTTTATGCATATTCTTTATCCATATATCTTACGCGTATGTTTCTCCCTCTATTCCCATTCTCTCACTCCTCCCGATAACTCTTTTCAGCTTTGCAGCTCTGGGACACCAGACAAAACTTCCTGTGCGGAGCATAGTTTTCCTGTCTATTTGACCAGAATCATCACACCTGCTGTGGCAATCTGTTGTTCCATCAATCCCAAAATTTTATTCCAACCTAATTCATCTCCTTTTCAAGACAATTCACTAATAAATTCCCACAGAGCCATTTACAGTGATGCTATCATTACTACTTAGTGTCATCAGAGAACCAAAATATTTTTCACAGAATACAATTCATTAAAGTCCACATTATCACAGTCATAACTTTAACAGAGAACTCTATTTTCTATAACATTACTGTGTTTGAATCAGAAAAAAACCCCAAAAGCAAATCACAAACACCAAAGCAAGCTTTTTCAATGCAAGAAAGGAAAGATTTCAAATGGAAATGAATATCCCAGGAAGCAAATAATTCCGAGAATGTACATAAGCATATATCATGCAGAAACAAACCATAAATATTAACCACACGAACACATCAATGAACGGAATCAAAGAAACGAAAGTTCTCCTTTGGACAGCATTGATCTTTGGTTGCAGATAAGCCTGGCAAGCCACGTCAGCATAAAGCGAGTAGTTTTTCATTGACTTACTTCATTTTTTCTTAACTCTGATTGGTTTGTTCTAGTATGTGGGCTTTATCAGCCAATGGCAACCAGAAAGACTTCGGTGGAAATAATTTCCAGTCACTATGACCCAGAATCCATCACAACCTGGATTAGGGCAGTTGATGAGAATTTTCCTTCGGTCTCTGAACTTACTTGATTCTATCTCGTCATTATCTCTGGAACTAAGGTAGGGTAAAATATGGCAAGTAACAGACACATGTCTGGATTCCACTTCTTAGAGATTAAAGCTGGATTTCTTATATATCAAGATAAGAAAACAGGAAACACAATAGATACTTGGGTAAAATTAATCTATAGAAAGCCTAAAAAAAAATGAAACAAAAAGTAATTACTTTTATTTCTCAAAATTTACATACAAAAATATGACAACAACTGCAGAGTATCCTGCAACAAGGAGTAAAGTTTACCAAACTAAAGCAATTTTGCGCTTTGAAACAAATTTAAAAATGAAAAATGTTGTTCAAAAACTATAATCGCGAGGAAGACTTGCACAATAAATGGAGTTGTATTCTTTCCCATTAAGCCTATGGGTGCATTTAATTATGATACAATGCAAAATTTACTGAATTTGGTTTATTTGGTTAAAATTTGAAACATAAACAAGTATTAAAAACAATTTAACTCAAAGCAGAATAAAAAAACTAAAAAAGTTACCTTTAGCACTTAAGTCCCCCAATCTGGAATAACAATACTCATTAAACTTACTTTAATATGCTAAGAAAGAAAAATAATAATGAAATTTTTCAGTCATTTTGGCCCTATCAATTTGATTAAAGGTATGAATAGGCGACTTAAAATGCTGAATAAGCCATTAGTTCCATCATTCAAAATATTTCATACTTAAAAGAAGAATTTCGTCAAATGAAACATCGATTTGAAAAGAACCCCATTCATCAATCTAAAATTCAAAACAAAAAAATTTCAAAAACTCTTTTTAATTTTGAAGCCACATAAATTGTAGAATTACACCTTAAATCTTTTACCAATTATTTAGATTAAAATGATATTAAAAGAATCATAAATACATCACTGGCTAAAATTACACATAACCAGTTCTTTATAGTGTTTAAACAGTATCTGAAAGTCTGTCACTGAGAAGTTTAAATTGCAAAGGAAAATTGATCTTCCCCATTTAACTCAATTTAATCATTCATGTTTTGGGGATTATTTTAGATAAAGGCTGCTTCTCTAGGATCAATTTAATAGTTTTTCCATTTAGGCCTCACAAAAACTGTGATGGGCTTTGGCTGGCTGATGTTGTTGGCAGAGTCAAAAGTGGTGCCATGATGACGAGGCCGTGTTGACTGGCTGTTGGACATCAGGATTGGGTATTGTCAAATGGTAGTTACCGACCTGGTCAAAACTCAGCTGTTTGATGCCCTTGAGACTTCAGAAATGCTGTGGGCGATGAGGAACTTCCTTCATCGGGATTGTGGCGGTCGGGTTCGTGGTTTTCCTTGATCCAGGTCGGCTAAGGATGCCTTGGGTCGACTGGTTCTCGTTAGTGAAACGCCTACAAACAGGTGCCTCAGGCTGGTCCGCGGTCTCGCTCACGCTTTTTTTCAAGTAGACAAACCTGGCTGTGTCTAACTGATGACTTTCCAAACTCTTTGGCAAGATCGTTGGCGAGGTGTTGTTGTGGACAACAAGAGAGGACAATCAGTGCCCAACTCAAACTGTTTTGTGAGGGATTTCATGGGACGGCAAGACCCTCCGAAATCTGTTCAAAGAAAGCAGGCATTGAGGAAAAAAAAAAGGAGTACTATATAAAATAACTTGTAAATATTAGTTCAAAATCTATAGGATCATCACCAGCTAAAGAATACAAGTATATTGTCATAATGGACTGTGTACTTCTGTTGTTTAATTTACCAATTTATGCCCTTATAATTTAACATACAAATTCTAGAAAATTGGTACTTTTCATTTTTCAATAATGTGCTTCTTTCTTTATGTCTCTTCATGTCACCAGGTTGGCGTATTTTCCCACAAAGCCCCTTTGACTTTTATAAAAGAATAACTTAAAAAATAAAAAAATCCTCTCTACTAGGACAGTTTGAAATTTCCCTGGCTCCCATGTTAAAGAGTGCACTGGTAGAACATAAATCAATGAGACTAAAACACCTACATGTATTGTCAAATGTTTCCATATAAGTCAATGTTACATATTTAACATTCTGTACCTGCAAAGTTAGTAAAAATTGCTCAATATCGATTTTTGCTTAAAAAGATTGGAAGTTTAGTCTCTATTGCATTTCATGAAGTTGAAAAAGTCTATAGAACACAGGGATTTTCCATCAATGCTTATCTTGTGTTACTTAAATAACATGATAACATTGGCGAAGAAGTTGACACAATTGATACCAGCACGCTGGATTAACATAGAAAGCCCCTGGTTGAATGGCCTAACTGTTTATGAGAACGTTTATTCCTGCACATGAAATATCCTAAAAATAATACACAATGAAAGTATAACCTTCCCATTCAAAATAATTTTTTAGTTTCTCCATATTCTGAACTTTTAAGTTCAGTCAATACAGATGGCCCTACTCACTGAAAAATATTATTAGTTACAATGCTCTAGGTAATACTACACATATTGACAGCACAGGAACTCACCAACAATACTCAGTATTTTCACAAATCATGGAACTTAAACAAACTAACTAGCCGAAATCAAATATTGGATTTGATATCAAGGGAATTTTAAATGTATATAATATGGTACTGTGAAACAACTTTATGTTGCGCTGGAGAACTACAAGACAGAATTACATGTATGGGTGTCCTTTCATTTGTTGGACATTGTCATAAAACATCATTCAATCCAGTTCATGATTACAGTGTCTTCAATCTCAGACTCACATTTTTGTACAACTTGGATAAGAGGCACACTTAAATGATAAAAGTCGTCTTACATTTAAATTCCTCTGGCAGTTTTTAAAACCAAAATGAACAGAACAATCATAAACACATGGAAACATTAACTCTAACGATCAAATAAAATTATTCTCTAACTTACATGATACACCTACAACATGATAAATCACTCAATACAATGTTTACTATGTTTTTAGTATTAAAATGTATGAATAAACTGATATATACAACAAGCATTATGGCAATGACACAAAACAATTTGTGGAAATCTCATGTTTTTATCAGTTTCAAGATACAAGCTTATGATAGATGTTTTCAGGAAATATCTAATCTTGAAAAATATATGCAAGTCTCTTGTTTATGAATTAAAATGTTTTACCTATATTATAAATTAGTATCTGTATATCATTTCTCGACTTGTATTAATTTTCATCCTTGAAACAATGTACACATAACTATATATAACTGATAAAAGTAAGATTTTTCCGCATCTAATGTTTACAACACCTATTCTTGTTTAAGGATAGATATAATGAATTGTGGAGTGTACAGACCATTCCCTGCCGCCGAGTTGCACTTTTGTGGCAGCCAATCGGTGAGCTCTTTTTCATTACAAGCAGCTAACACAGCTTTGGAGGATCATCATCTGTTTGGGAGCAAACTACGGTGGAACCCTGCACAAATAGAGCAAATCAAAGAATCAAAAGTCAAAACAAGGCATGCATGTGCATGCCAAACAAAGGAATTTTGCGAAGTCCCCATCATTAGACATTAAATGTTCTTTTCTTTGAAATTCTACTAGCAAATGTTTACAGTCTGCTCCTTTCCAGAAAGAAAGGGAGGCAGATGAAAATTTATGTACACCACTAGAAAATTGAAGCGTATAACCATCGTATATGTACATGTTTAAACCAACTCACAAATATTGCATATGTAACTGACCTTTCATATTATCTTACAAGAATGTGGATACGACAATAACATTACACTTAGACAAATCTGTTTTCACAAGTTTTTGACAAACTTTACCTAAAATTCCAACTCACCTGGACTTTTTTTGCCGTTTGTTGTGTTGTCTGTACTATTTTCCCATGGCTTGCTGGGGCATCCTGATAAGCTGTTGACATAAGAATTTATTATATTGCCAGGTAACTAGTTGTGAACGATAATTAGGTATCTGCATGAGCAAAGAATTCTTGCAGAACAGATGTTTAAAATTCATATCTACAGAAATTATTAAGTATTGGTATATGATATATTATCAAACAGGGTTTAAAATTATACTTTAATTACCACAAGCAAATTTAGGTGTAGTGCCAAAAATTTTTACTAGAAATTGAAAAATCACTACTCATTTTCAGAAATTATTCAAAGCGATTATAAAGAATATCAATATTCAATATAATTTTTAGTTCAAGCGGTAAATCAATAGTTAAAAGACAATGTCTCGGTTACTGATGATGTTCCTATGAAAAGCATGTCCTCCTGCTCTGCTTTCTGCGAAGATAAACACTATCTAGATTGGAGATTCATCAATATCATCTGATCCACAAATTGTAACTCAACAGCAAATTTGCGATAAATTTCTTGGAATGAATTTTCACAACCATCCACTGAATCCACCCTCGGTTTTGAACCTATTTTTAAGGCTTTCATTAAGCTTTCTATTTCATTAGTAAACATATATCCCAAATTCCAGATTCTTGACTTTCACCATTTTCAGAACTAATTTATTGCAATTTGCCATTTTTATTGACCAAAAAAAAAGCTCAATATCAAAGCTGAAAAGAGGTGAAGTGTGGCATGTTCAATGATAAAAACAGCAAACATTTCACCCTACTCAACATGATATAGTGTTTATTAATGAATAGAAAGCTTAATGACAGCCTTAAAAATAGGTTCAAAACCGAGGGTGATTCAGTGGATGGTTGTTGAAATTCATTCCAAGAAATTTATCGCCAAATTTGCTGTTGAGTTACAATTTGTGGATCAGATGATATTGATGAATCTCCAGTCTAGATAGTGTTTATTCTTGCGCAGAAACCAGAGCAGGAGGACATGCTTTTCATAGTGAACAATCATCAGTAACCGAGACATTGTCTTTTAACTTTGTTACCGGCTTGAATAAAAATTATTATGAATATTGATATTCCTTTATAATCCTTTGAATAATTCTGAAAATGAGTAGTGATTTTTCAATTTGCTAGTAAAAATTTTTGGCACTACAACTAATTTGCTTGTGGTAATTAAAGTTAATTTTAAACCTGTTTGATACAATATCATATACCAATACTTAATATTTTCTGTAGATCATGCAATTTTAAACATCTGTTCTGCAAGAATTCTTTGCTCATGCAGATACCTAATTATCGTTCACAATCTAGTTACCTGGCAATATATATAAGATTCTTATTCAAACAGCTTTCAGGATGCCCCAAGCAAGCCATGGGAAAATAGTACAGACAACACAACAAACGGCAAAAAAAGTCCAGGTGAGTTGGAATTTTATGGTAAAGTTGTCAAAAACTTGTGAAAAACAGACAGTTTGTCTAAGTGTAATGTTATTGTCGGTATCGCACATTCTTAGTAAATATATGAAAGGTCAGTTAACATTGCAATATTTGTGAGTTGGTTTAAACATGTACATATAGATGGTTAGTAGCTTCAATTTTCTAGTGGTGTACATAAATTTTCATCTGCCTCCTTTCTTTCTGAGAAAGGGAGCAAGACTGTAAACATTTGCTAGTAAATTCAAAGAAAAAGAACATTTAATGCTAATATGGGGACTTCTGCAAAATCCTTTTTTGGCATGCACAAATGCATGCCTTTGTTTGACTTTTTGATTTCTTGATTGCTCTATATATGTCAGGTCTCCACCTAGTTGCTCCCAAAGATGATGATCTTCCGAAAGCTGTGTTAGCTGCTTGTAATGAAAAAGAGCTCACCGATTGGCTGCCACAAAAGTGCAACTCGGCGGCAGGGAATGGTCTGTACATCTCCACAATTCGATTATCTATCCTTAAACAAGAATAGTGTGTAAAACATTTAGATGGCGGAAAAATCTTACTTTTATCAGTTATATATAGTTATGTGTACATTGTTTTCAAGGATGAAAATTACATACAAGAGATGATATACGATATATTTATTAATATAGGTAAACATTTTTAATCTCATAAACAAGAGACTTGCAATATATTTTTCAAATAGATATTTCCTGAAAACATCTATCATAAAGTCTGCTATCTTGAAACTGATAAAAATCATGAGATTTCCAGCAAATTGTTTTGTGTCATTGCCATAATGCTTGTTATATATATCAGTTTATTCTACATTAATACTAAAAATACATAGGTAAACATTGTAATTGAGTGATTTATCATGTTGTAGGTGTATCATGTAAGTTAAGAATAATTTATTTGATCGTTAGAGTTGAATGTTTCCATTGTTTATGATATGTTTCTGTTCATTTTGTTTTAAAAACGCAAGGGAATTTAAACTGTAAGACGACTTTTATCATTTAAAGTGTGGCCTCTTATCCAAGTTGTACAAAATGTGATGTCTGAGATTGAGACATGTAATATGAAGCTGATTGAATGATGTTTATGACAATGTCCAACAAATGAAAGGACACCCATACATGTAATTCTGTCTTGTAGTTCTCCAGCGCCAACATAAAGTTTGTTTCACAGTACCAGATATTATATACATTTAATTCACCTTGATATCAATCAATATTTGATTTCGGCTAGTTAGTTTTGTTTAAGTTCCATGATTTGTTGAAATACTGAGTATTGTTGGTGGGTTGCCTGTGCTGTCAATATGTTAGTATACCTAGAGCATTGTGAACTAATAATACTGTTTTCAGTGAGTAGGGCCATCTGTATTGAACTGAACTTAAAAGTTCAGGAATATGGAGAAACTAAAAAATTATTTCGAATGGGAAGGTTAACTTTCATTGAGTTTATTTTAGATATTTCATGTGAGGGAATAATACGTTCTCATAAACAGTTTAGGCCTTTCAACCAGGGGCTTTCCTATTTATCCAGCGTGCTGGTATTCATTGTTCAACTTCTTCCCAATTTGATCATGTTGATTTAAGTAACACAAATAAGCATTGATGGAAAACTCCCTGTGTTCTAAGACTTTTTCAATCTTTCATGAATGCATAGAGACTAAAACTTCCATTCTTTTTAAGCAAAAATCGATATTGAGCAATTTTACTACTTTGCAGGTACAGAATGTTAAATATGTAACATTGACTTATAGGAACATTTGACAATACTGTAGTGTGTTTTAGTCTCTTGATTATATGTTCTACCAGTGTCACTCTTTAACATGGGAGCCAGGGAAGATTTCAAACTGTCCTACGTAGAAGGATTTTTTTTTTTTTAAGTTATTCTTTTATAAAATGTCAAAGAGGGCTTGGTGGGAGAATACGCCAACCTGTGACAGAAGAGACATAAAGAAAGAAGCACATTATTGAAAATGGAAAAGGTACCAATTTTCTAGAATTTGTATGTTAATTATACAGGGCATAAATGGTGGAATTAAACAACAGAAGTACACAGTCAATTATGACATATACTTGTATTTTGTAGCTGTGATGATCCTATAGATTTTGAAAACTAATTTTACAAGTTATTGTATATAGTACTCCTTTTTTTTTTTCCTCAATGCCTGCATTTCTTTGACCAGGTTTCGGAGGGTCCTTGCCGTCCCATGATCCTCACAAAACAGTTTGAGTTGGGCACTGATTGTCCTCTCTTGTTGTCCACAACAACCCTCGCCACGATCTTGCCAAAGAGTTTGGAAAGTACAATCAGTAGAACACAGCCAGGTTTGTCTACTTTGAAAAAAGCGAGCGAGCCGCGGACACCAGCCTGAGGCACCTGTTTGTAGGTTTTCCTAACAGAACCAGTCGACCCAAGCATCCTTAGCGACCTGGATCAAGAAACCCGAACCCAGACCGTCCCACATCCCGATGAAGGAAGTTCCTCATCGCCCCAGCATTTCTGAAGTGTAAGGGCATCAAACAGTGAGTTTTGACCAGGTCGGTAACTACCTATTGACAATACCCAATCCTTGATGTCCACAGCCAGTCAACACGGCCTCGTCATCATGGCACACTTTTGACTCTGCCAACACATCAGCCAGCAAAGCCCCATCACAGTTTTTGTGAGGCCTGAAATGGAAAAACTATTACAATTGATCCAAGAAGCAGCCTTTATCTAAATTAATCCCCAAAAACATGAATGATTAAATTGAGTAAATGGGGAAGATCATTTTCCTTTGGCAATTTAAACTTCTAGGACAAGACTTCAGAAATGTTTAAAACACTATACAGAACTGGTCATGTGTAATTTTGCCAGTGGCATTATTAGATTCTTTTAAATCATTTTAATCTAAATAATTGGTAAAAGATTTAAGTGTAATTCTACATTTATGTGGCTTCAAAATTAAAAAGAGTTTTTGAAATTTTTTTTGGTTTATGAATTTTAGATTGATGAAATGTGGGTTCTTCAAATCGATCGTTTCATTTGAACGTATTTTTCTTTAAGTATGAATATTTTGAATGATGAACTAATGCGCTTTATTCAGCATTTTAAGTCGCCCTATTGTCATACTTTAATCAAATTGATACGGGCCAAAATGACTGAAAATTTCATTATTATTTTTCTATTCTATAGCATATTTAAAGTAAGTTAATGAGTTATTGTTATTCCAGATTGGGGGACTTAAGTGGCTGAAAGGGTAACTTTTTTTAGTTTTTTTTATTGCTGCTTTGAGTTAAATTGGTTTTTATACTTGTTATGTTCAAAATCTTTACCAAATTAAACCAAATTTCAGTAAATGCTTTGCATGTATCTAATTAAATGCACCCATCACTTAAGGGAAAGAATACACAATCCAATTATTGTGCAAGTCTCCTCGCATTATAGTTTTAACAAACATTTTTCATTTTTAAATTTGTTTAAAAGGCTCAGAATTGCTTTAGTTTGGTACTTTACTCCTTGTTGCAATGGATACTTCTGCAGTTGTGTCATATTTTTGTATGTAAATTTTGAGAATAAAAGTAATTATTTTTCTTTTCATTTTTTTTTTAGGCTTTTCTAGTAGATTAATTTTACCCAGTATCTATTTGTGTTTCTGTTGCTTATCTTGATATATAAGAAACTCCAGCTTTAATCATCTAAGAAGGTGGAATCCAGCACATGTTGTTCTGTTACTTGCCATTATTTTACCCTACCTTAGTTCCGAGATAATGACGAGATAGAATCAGTAAGGTTCAGAGACCGAAGGAAAAATTCATCAAACTCCCTTATCCAGGTTGTGATGGATTTCTTGCGTCATAAGTGACTGGAAATTATCTTCCACCGAAGTCTTTCTGGTTGCCATTGGCTGATAAAGCCCACATCGTAGCAAAAACCACAATCAGGTTAAGAAAATGAAGTAAGTCATGACAAAATCGCAGCTATACGCGCTGACCTCGTGGTTGCACAGTGTAAGCCCATGCACCAAAATAGCTCCAGTCCAAAGGATTACGTTTACTTTATTCGCGCGGTCTTTCTTCATGATAGTGGTTGTTGTGGTTATACTTTTTGCTTTTGTGTTTTCCACTTCATTCCAGGAATACTTGTTGCATTCCATTGGGAATTTCATCTTCCATTTGAAATCTTTCCTTTCTTGCATGAAAAAGCTTAGTTTGGTGTTTTGTGACTTTGTTTTGGGTTTTTTTCGTGATCAACCACAGTAATGTTATAGAAAATAGAGTTCTTTCTGTTTAAGTATACTTGACTTGATAATGTGGACTTTAATGAAATTGTATTTCTGTGAAAAAATATTTTGGTTCTCTGATGACACTACAGTAGTAAATGAAAGCATCAACCTGTAAATGCTCTGGGGAATTTTATTAGTGAACTTGTTCTTTGTAAAAGGAGATGAAATTAGGTTGATAAAATTTTGGGATTGATGGAAACAACAGATGCCCAACAGCAGGTGTGATGATGCCTGGTCAATGGACAGGAAACTATGCATGCGCACAGGAGTTTGTCTCGGTTTCCCCAAGCTGCAAAAGCTGAAAAGAGTTATCGGGAGAGTGAGAGAATGGGAATAGAGGGAGAACATTACGGTAAGATATATGAATAAAGTAATATGCATGAAAGATATATTTGAATTAAGGTGATGGAAAGTATGAATGAGTTCCAGCAGGGAGGTAGTTCCCTTGCCCATTTGTGGTTACATTCAAAGCTGTCTCTTTAATTATACCCCAACGCAACGAGTTGCGGAGGGTATAAGTTTTTACCGTCAGTCCTGTTTTTCTGTGTCAGCGCCAACTCCTTTGAAACCGCTGGACAGAATTTCGTGAAACTTTGTGTTATAAGGACATAAGTGTAATCTATTGTGCATATCACGGAAATCTTGATTCAATTTTTTTCTCGGAGTAACCCGTTTTTGAGTTAGAAGATTATGGCCAAAATGAAAGATACTACCTGAAAGCAATTTGTCAGTGCAGAACTCCTCTGAAAACCACTCTACGAGAATTTTTCCGTGAACTTTGTAGTTGTGAGGGCAATACATGTTAGAATGTGCAATATCCACAGGAAATTTTGTTCAATTTGTTTCTTGGAGTTACACCCTTTTTGAAACTTGGAAATTTGGCCAAAATGAAAGATACTCACTCAAATAACATTTTTGTCAGCAACAATCTCTAACCGCTCTGACACACAGAATTCCGTTAACTTTGTAGTAATGAGACATAATGTGTAGATGTTGCAATCAATAGGAAATTTTGATCAATTATTTTTCTTCCGAATTACGCCCATTTTTAAAACTTAGAAATCTGCTGAATGAAAATACTACTGAAACAGCTTCGTCACGCAAACTCCTCTGAACGCCTCAACAAGAATTTCCTGAAACTTTGTAATGAAAGGAAATATGTGTCTAGATGTGCATATTTATACAGCGAAATTCTTGATTCAGTTTTATTTTCTGGGAGTTAATTGCCCCTTTTTGAACTTCGAAATTATGACCGAAAGAAAAGATACACTCTGAAACAAGTTCGTCGCAACAACTCCACTGAAACCGCTCAACAGATTTTCGTGAAACTTTGTAGTTTATGAAGGCCATTAATAACTGTGTAGATATGCATTTACAGAATGCTTGTTGATCTTTTTAGGAGCCAATTTATATCAACCCTTTTTTATCGAGTGATGGCCCATCACTCAATGACTTGGAATTGCCATTCATTTGTAGCAACAAGCAATTCTCAAGCAATGTTGGGCGTGGGGTAATGTGAGACTTGCTCACTCTTCCTTTTTCAGTCTGTTGAGATCTGGGTCTCTTTGGTTTTTAGTCTAGAGTTTTTTTAGGTCGTAGATGCCATGGTACATCAATGATCAAAAACATATGGCAGGAATTAGATAACAAATGTATCAGTTGTGCAATTACCGATTCACAGCATCCTCAATTAAACCAGTCTAGTTTACGTTTATCTGCTTTCCCCTTAAGAATTCCTCAACCTGTTTAACTTAGCTGCATGAACTGTGGCTACCAGAAAATATTTGGACAGAACTGAACTGTTCCATATTTTTTCAGACGCTGCAGCTAATTTACTTTGATGGAGTCCCCCTTTTACTTCTTCAATCAGTACATCTCGGAATCATATTCTAAACAACAAATACACATCTTCAGAATGAAACCCTCAGTCCAACAAATAAACTCAACTTACATTTTTGTGAAATAAATTTGAATTACACAAATTGAGAACTTCTTTGCTGTTCCGTTGGTCATTGAATTTACTGCATACAAGTTTTGCACCTATTCTGCCTAATTTTAGTAGTTTGTATAAGTTTCTGTTTCTTATTCGTTTTTCAAGATTTAAAATGTAAAAGGTTCAAGGCTAATGGAGGGTAATTCTCAAAATCCCTGTGTATAAGGTCCAAGATCTAATCTGTGTGTGCAGGACATGGCATCCTTGTGGATCCAAAAGATCAAGATATGAAAGCCTTGAGTGATGTTCTGAAATTCCTTGACATTTTAGGAATATAAAGTAGTTTATGTTCTGTCTTGATGACAAAGCAAGATGCTGTTTGCACAAAGCATATTGGCTTTCAATAGTGGAATGTTTCTGGATCTTGAGTAAATATATATAATAATATAACGTACAATCCATTTTCACCTGAAATACCAAACTTTTTCAAACACGAACCATGCCACAAGCATGAGATAGAGTCCCCTATCATCCCTATCAACATTTGTGGATGGAAAAGGTTCAGTAGTACTTCTCATCGAGCCAATGGGTCTCTTGATAGTCACAAGTAATTTCCATTCATTGATGTTCAAACGCTTTTTCGCCGTACCTAGAAATACTTTGTTGCTGTTAATCAGAGGACAGGTTAATGATTAGATTAGCATAATTTCCCTCTGTTTATAAGATAAACCCACTTTGCCAGAACCCTTCAGCCTTGTGTTAAAAATGAACAAATTTTAGAACTAATTTACCGCTTTGGATGGTGAACTGAAGATTTATTAGGTTGATTTGATTGTAGTTGTTATACCTGGATGTGATGGGACAGCGTCATGTAACTGGGAAATTACCTGTCTCAGGCGCAGGTAACAATTGGTGTGTGAATGTTGTGTGTAACTGTTGATTTTTCTCATTTTGTGTATTTTTCAGTTCAATTTGAACAAAAAATTTGGGACACTTTATTAGCTATCTTGCCATCTCTGTTGTGTTTCAAGTACCAATAAATTTGAGCAAATTTAAGCGATACAAAGATTCAATTTTGCTAAAACAAGTCCAGCCCCAAATACAATGTCACAACAGGAGGCAGGAGTTTTGTTAATAATTTCATTTTCATTTAAAACGTATGGACTTTAAGTTAAAAATGAAGGACAGGCCCCATTAAAGGGGGAGATAATTTACAAAAGCAAAATAGGGTGCATGTCATTTTAAATCTTCTTCCAAGACCACTCGGCCAAAAAGTGAAAATTTCATGAAGCTTCTGTATGATTGGGAATTCAAGTGTTGTTAAATCATGATCCCGGGCCAAAATGAATGGATTAGACTTTTATTTAAAGTTGAATATGAGGGAAAATCCTTTTTAAAAATTCTCTAAAGAATCCACCCAGACGAGTAGAGTGGAGATTAACCTGAAATTTTTAACATAGCAGTAAACTCGAGTTACATGTACAGATCATGGGTTCCCGGGGTAGAATGGGGGCCAGCGCACAATAGGATCAAGATTTTGCATGTTGATATACATGTTATCTAGTTATTAGAACATCTTCTCTCATCCAAACCATGTTGCCTATATTTAACAGTTTTGAACAGTTTGAAGATTAATTCCACAAACAAGTAACAGGCAAATGGGTTTCAGGTAAAATTTACCCAAGGTCATTTTGAAAGGTCAGGTCCTGAGAACATGTTCAAAACAATGAAAAGTTCTTATAATATTCAACAGTTTGTGAACAATTATTATCATATATCACTAAATAATTAACAAGCATATTACTTTTAGTAAAGGTAACTTAGAGGCATTTTGTGAAGGTCAAGGTCACTTAAAATTAGGGATGGCACTCGAATATAGAATTTGCCAATCGGTTAACCGCAGCAGTTAACCGGGTTTAATCGTATCAAATTTTATACGATATTGAGACATAGATGATGCTTCAATTTTTAAAGTTTTCTGTCTGTAAATATGCCAAAAATAACAATGCAACCCTACCCAGTAATATTGCGTCTTATGTTAATTAGATCAATATATAGTAATAAATGATGGAAAACAAAGAAAGGCATTAAATGCACAGGAATTCAAGGGCAGAAATTCCAAATTCCAGATCTCTTGACTTTCACCTTTTCAGAAACTAAAGTTTATTTGCAATTTGCCATTTTATTGACCAAAAAAAAAGGCTCAATATCGAAAGCTGAAAAAGAGGTTGAAGGCTGCATGTTCCAATGATAAAACAGCAAAACATTCACCCTACTCAACAGTAATCTTATTGTCATTTATGTCCGACTAAAGAAACACTGTAGCAGGGACTGACTTTCTTTCACGCTCCCGCCTATAAGGGAATCGTTCTCCAAAAATTACTAATTGAACATGAAGAACTCAAACAGTACTAATTCAGATGCTTTTTGAAAACGGAGAATTGGGAAATGTTTGGCAAGATTACATTCAAATAGTACACATTTTTTATTTTTTTTTCCGATAACAATTACGATTTTGCAACCGATTAACTAACTGTTCCGACCGATTAACCGGTTTAAACGATTAAAAAATTACCCATCCCTACTTAAAATCATTATCTTGTATATGAAAATAAAACAC
>CAJDSM010016610.1:14154-35943 GCA_903981925.1 Ostrea lurida | reverse complement strand
TAAATCCAGGCTTTCAGTACATTCAGTACTTGGATGAAGAAATGAAGCCAAACCATGTCTACTTATTAAAAGGATCGACAAATCAAGCTTGAAAGGAATGAAATTCAAATCTTGTGATATGCTTATTTTTCTTGGTATTTTGCACGCCATGATTAACTTCATCCTTGTCATATGCATGGATATGTAAGGATGCATCGCACGTTTAAACTAAATTATGATGTACGTTTTCTTTTTTAGCTCACCTGAGCCAAAGGCTCAAGTGACTAATTTTGTCCGTTGTCTGTCGTCGTTGTCGCGCTAAACTTTTCACATTTTCATTCTTATTCTCAGAACCACCGGGCCAAATTCAACCAAACTTGGTACAATCATCCTTAGGTGAAAGGGATTCAAGTTTGTTCAAATGGAAGGACCGGGTCCCCTTCAAAGGGGAGATAATCACGAAATGCAAAATAGGGTGGTGTAATTTAAAAATCTCGCCGCAGAACCACTGGGCCAAAAGCTGAAATTTATTATGAAAGCTTCTTGATATAGTGGAATTCAAGTTTGTTCAAATCATGACCCCGGGGGTACGGTGAGGCCACAATAGGGGATCAAAGTTTACATGTTAATAATATAGGGGAAACTCTTTAAAAATCTTCTCAAAAACACAGGCCTAAAAAGCTGAAATTTATAATGAAAGCTTCTTGATATAGTGCAGATTCAGGTTTGTTCAAATCATGACCCGGGGTATGGTTGAGCCACAATAGGGGATCAAAGTTTTACATGTGAAAATATTGGGAAATCTCTTAAACCAGGTGGTTTCCTTCGCGCAGTCCGCCGAATCCAGTCTTCACATCTAGGGAGACAAACCAAAGCTGAGGATCGAGGATCCAGCAGCATGCCAGCTGTTCTTGCGGCATGCTCGCAAGACAGCAGACTCGCTGAGCGGAACGTCGAACTGCCCGTACAAGCTCAAGGATTTGCCCACTGCTCTACAAATACAGGAAGCGGGAGCAGCCGTGACACATGGCAACATACCTTTCCAAAACAACTCGTACAATAACTAAAATATATAGTACGACATCACACATGTAGAAGAAACATTAAACATATATATTTGAAAACAAACTAAATGCATAATTATGATATCCAAGAAGCCCTTTATCAAAATTGTGAAATTCATTACCCCTAGAGATGGGGCCAATATGGTCATAGAGTGCGATTGATGAAATCTTAGAATTTTTTCTCTGATATCCATGGCCCTTGGGTCAGGGGCTTAGGTCCTAGGGTAGGGCCAATAGGATTATATAGTAAACATGTACAATATATTATGACTTACTAAATCCTTTTTTCTGCATCCATATATATTCAAGATGCCCATGAAGCTCACTACTTCAATTTTAGAATCCATGGCCCCTGGGGATGAGGGATGTTAATATGATTTTTAAGCTTCAGACTTCCTTTTTCTTTTGTAATTAAATAGGAATCATGCGTATATTTTGAAAGATGGTAACATGTGGCTAAAGGATTTCATATGGAGGCTTAAATACAAACATGAGACTCCCTGTATGGGCTATGATACAGTACTCAGGTGACCGTTAAGGCCCATCGGCCTCTTGTTATGTACACACGCATTTTTAGGTCACCTGAGTCACTCGGGTGACCTATTACAATTGTTCGTCGTCCGTTAACAATTGAACATTTTTAAGTTTTTGATAACTACCAATCAAATTCTTTTTCAAATTTGGTATGAAGCATCTTTGGGACAAGGGGCACATTTCAGGACTCTTACACCCCTGGGACCTTGGGGGCGGGGCAAAAACTGCCCAAAAATGAAAATTTTTCAAAAATCTTCTTTACAACCGCACATGTCTGAAAGAAACTAAATGCATAGTGATGTAGAGCAGGAAGGCTTCTACCAAAATTGCAAATTTGGTTACACCCGGGATAGCGGTTGTGACCCCAGGTCGGAGCTAAACTTGGTACATAGTGTTTATATGTAAATCATTTGAAAAATATCTTCATTAATGCTGTTAAAGAAGGGGACGAAGCTTCCCCGAGCGGGAGGAAGTGTAGAGGACAGTATAAAGGGAACTTATACTGCCTCGCTAGGGAGCTAGCTGTAGAGTTCCCGTCTTGATCACGCAAGTTAAGCTACGGCGAGCGTGGTCAGCACCTGGATGGGTGACCGCTACACGTTACACTATCATCGCTATTTTTCGTTGTTAAAACTATGAGGTATTTTGGCACAAGGTCACACAATCGATTTTACCAGTATGAACACTTTAAAATGGTCCACCGAAGCTTCTTGGTAGGGGAAGTGTAGCTAGTAATCTTAAAACTATTAACAAAAAATGAATCTTTGCACGTTTGGTTAGGTAAACGTTTAAAATCTTTAGTTACAAGTCGGAGTTGCTGTGCAAACATTCATTTCAAACGTTATTATTCTTTTCAATATCTTGTTAAATAACACGAACAAATAAACTCCTCCTTTCTCCAGACCAAAATATCTTAACACAATAAAGAAACCTTGTGCGCTTTAATTTTCGATATAGTAATTTAAAATCTTGCCAACCACATCGTGTTAGGAGTCAATCTAAAATATGGTGGAATGGAACTTTTAAATTTGGTGTGATAATAAAGACGAACAACGAATATACCAGCAACGAACGTGTATACACTGTGCATTAACGTACCTGTTGGGTATTTACCTTAAGAATAAATGGATACACACAAAGAGGTTTATACAAGACCGGAGTAGGAACGCGTTAGTCTCGGGCTCATCAGAGTTGAAAAGGAAATTTTAATTTGAAATACTTAAGGCTAGACATGCGGAGTGCAGTTTGATTCTTTAAAAAGTTACTTACTGTTCGGTATGTATTATGTACATGTATAAGCGGAGTGACACTTGGGGTGTGGATTTCTTGCTCGTCAAGGAGAAAAATAATGGCGTTCTGTGTAACCTGGACTGGTCTTAACGACAAAAACATTAAACACTTGTATTCTACGAAGGAGACAAAATTCCACAATCGACGTACAAGAATTTACAATCCGAAATCACTTTCTTTCGAAGTATCTGAAAGAGTTGGACCCAGAAGAGAACGCAGACGGCTATTTGCATACGATGAAAAATATGGCGCGAAATTGCCGCGCGCCCCGGCGTTTCGCGAACCATTGCCGTCGGATTACGTTAACGACATGGTGAATCGTCTAACACAACCCAATCCCTACAAACTAACGCCAAGGGCCTGCACTCATTACCAAAGAGATTTCGCCAAATATAAGTATGAAGAGGAAGGTCCGGGGGATACGTGGAGTAGGTCACGCAGCGAAGTGAGGGAGATAGTCAATCGTCTGATGGAACCTAACGTCTGCACACGTTCCCATTACGCTTTCACTATGTATGAAAATGACGACGATACGCTGACCCCAGTGGACTAACTTATTTTCAGACAGTGCTGCCATTTTTTTTCCTTGCAAATTTGGAATTTAGTTGGAATCTTTAATTGTCGCTCACATTGTAACAGTATTACAGGTCATTTTATATTTATATATACATGTATATTCAAGTTGTGGTTTTTTGTCAAATAAAGTTCTATATACATTTTTTTTTAAAAATCAAGTCATTTGGAATTGTGTCCTTGTTTGTAACAGGAACAGAGATCCAACACATTGTTATCTTTTTCTTTTCTCTAAATCTCAAATTTCATATAATAAATTGTAATTTTATCAGTGCAAATTTGTCTGGGGGGCGGGGTAATGTAATGACACCTTCTCGCAGGCCGATGATATCGGTTTGTTATTATTTTTCTGTATAGGGTGTAATCCGTGTTATAGGATGAAACGGATAGTTCAGATTTCAGCAAGTGTCTATTGTGTTCAGTTTTAAAAAAAGTAAAAATTCCCGGATGTTGTGTACAAGAAGTAATATAGCCTACGAGGGTGTTAATTAATGTGGACATGTCACACATTTCACAATAAAACCACAACATTGGACACTGCACCCATTACATACTACAATGTACATTGTGTGTGTGTGTGTGTGTGTGTTGTATGTAGTGTGCTATATATATATATATAATAATATGATATATATATGATATATATATATATATATAATATATATATATATATATATACACACAACACACACACACACACACACACACACACACAAGCTGGTATGTGTTTCTCTGATATCATAAATCAACTTTATGTCAACACTATATGAAATTCGTACTGAACGGTATACAATATAGTGTATTGTATCTGGAATCATTTGCCAAATAGTTTGACATCTATTTGATAACTTCAACGTTACAATATTGCCCCCTGCTGATTTAAATCCTGGTCTATCGTGTGGCGCGATCTATCTGCTACACTCGGTATAATTTATTAAACGTGACTGTGTCACATGTTCTCCGAATCTCTGGACACCCTTGAACTACGTAGAATTAGGTATGTACACAACTTTTGTAACAGGGTGCCCAATTTCGGCAGTTATAAAAGTATTCTATACTGCATTACTTTACATATACCTCTTCCAAAAATGTTGTTCAAAAACTTAGCACCTTCAGAAATATCCAAGATCTGGACTCTAAAATACTTTCAACATTATAACTTCGGTCGCTAAGCGTTACTAGCGGAGAAAAGAAACAGCGCGCGCATTATTTAATACATGAAAAAATAATAATAACAATAAAAAAAAAATAAAAAAAAAATGAACAAATTTTATTTTTTGTATCAAATACCATGAATACTGATAACAAATGTAATCGGTACAACATTTCATAATCCATTCATGTTAATGTCGAATAACGTCAATTTCAGCACACTCAAAAGACACTGGTATTCGAAGTTAATGACGTGTGTGACCATTTGCATTCACGCATGCTTGACAACAGGGCCTCCTTGATGCCACTCAAGTGTTTAGAAATGCTTGGGGGATATTGTTCCAGATGTTGGTTGCTTTAACCAATCCCTCAAGCCTAAACCGCGATAAAAAAAAACAGCTGGCGAAGAACAAAAATATCCCTGACTACACTAGCTGCAGAACTGTAGCATTGTTTGATGGTCAGTCAAAAATAGAAGAGGCCCATGGGCCACATCGCTCACACTGAGCACTGCTTCACTAAGAAGAGCAGTAGTAGCAACTTTAATCCCCTATTGTGGCCCCACCCAACCCGGGGGGGGGGGGGGCAATTTCCTAAACAAAACTAAATCTACTCCATATCAAGGAAGCTTTCAGGTGAATATCCACTCGTCTGGTTACATGAAGGAGATTTTAAAAGAATTATTCCCTATATAATCATATGTAAAACTTGGTCCCCTATTTGGGCCCAATCATACCCCCGGGGTCATAATTTGAAGAACATTAATCCACTATATCAGGAAGCTTTCATAAAAATTTCAGCTTTCCTGGCCCCAGTGTTTCTTGAAAAGATTTTTAAAGATTTTCCCAATATAATCATATGTAAAACTTTGATCCCCTATTGTGGCGCTCATCGTACCCCCGGGGGTCATGATTGAACAAACTTGAATCTCCACTATATCAGGAAGCTTTCATATAAATTTCAGCTTTCTGGCCCAGTGGTTTTGAGAAGAAGATTTTAAAAAAAAAAAATCCCTATATAACATATGTAAAACTTTGATCCCCTTTGGGGCCCCATCGTACCCCGGGGGTCATGATTTGAACAAACTTGAATCTCCACTATATCAGGAAGTTTCATATAAATTTCAGCTTTTCTGGCCCAGTGGTTCTTGAGAAGATTTTAAAAGATTTCCCTATATAAATCATATGTAAAACTTTGATCCCCTAGTGGGGCCCCATCGTACCCCTGGGGTCATGATTTGAACAAACCTGAATCTCCTCTATATCAGGAAGCTTTCAATAAAAATTTCAGCTTTTCTGGCCCCAGTGGTTCTTGAGAAGAAGATTTTAAAAAGTTTTTTCCTGTATAATCATATGTAAAACTTTGATCCCCTATTGAGGCTCCATCTTACCCCCGGGGTCATGATTTGAACAAAACCTGAATCTCCTCTACATCAGGAAGCTTTCATATAAATTTCAGCTTTTCTGGCCCAGTGGGTTATTGAGAAGATTTTTCCCAATATAATCATATGTAAAACTTTGATCCCCTATGTGGCCCCATTGTACCCCTGGGAGTCATGATTTGAACAAACTTGAATCTCCACTATAATCAGGAGCTTCCATGTAAATTTCAGCTTTTCTGGCCCAGTGGTTCTTGAGAAGAAAATTTTAAATGACACCACCCTATTTTTGCATTTTCGTGATTATTCCCCTTTGAAGGGCCCAGTCCTTCATTTGAACAAACTTGAATCCCCTTTACCCAAGGATGATTTGTACCAAGTTTGTTGAATTTGGCCCAGTGGTTCTTTGAGAAGAAGTCGAAAATGTGAAAAGTTAACGGACAGACGACAGACGACGGACAACAGGCGATCAGAAAGCTCACTTGAGCCTTTGGCTCAGGTGAGCTAATAAAAACGATAACGCTACAGTTCTGCAGCTATGACTACACGTGAAACATGTGGCCTTGCGTTTGTCTTGCTGCAGAGTGATGTGATTGTGGATGTCTCTGTATGAGGGTATCAAATGTCGCTAAATAATTTCGTCTCGATAGTGTGCGCCGGTACACCTGTGAGAGATTTGCATTGACAATTTGTAGAGGGGTCCTTACCTGCTGTTATCTACCCCCCCCCCCCCACTATAACGCTACCCGCAACGAATTGTCCACATTGCACAATACAAGCGTCCTGGTACCGCCGCCAACGCGACGATACACTCTACACCGGTCTGTAACGACCCCAACGCGACGATACTCTACACCGGCGTTCACTGCTATCACAAACGAAATCTGGATGGCAGACTGACAACTACATTTATATGATAAAACGTGATGAGACGTTGACCGTTCCTTTTTAGGTCACCTGAATAAACTCAGGTGACCTATTGCAATTGGTCTTCGTGCGTCGTCGTGCGACGTGTGGTCGTCCGTTAACAATTGAACATTTTTAACTTCTTTTGATACAACCAGTCCAATTCTTTTCAAATTTGGTATGAAGCATCTTTGGGACAAGGGGCACATAAATTGTAAATTTCAGGTCTCTTGCACCCCTGGGCGCCTTGGGGGTGGGGCAAAAGTGACAAATTTTCAAAAATCTTCTTCTTAACAAACCGCACATGTATGAGAGAAACCAAATGCATGTGATTGTAGAGCAGGAAGCCCTCTATCAAAATTGTAAATTTGGTGATCCCCGGGTAGGGGTTCTGACCCAGGGGCGGGCCCAGAACTTGGTACATACGTGTTTATATATAAAATTTGAAAGCATCTTCTTTAATCGCTATTGATATTAATGTGAATCTAAATGGAATATTTTGAATGAAATAGGGAGCCTTTTAATCAAAATTGTAAATTTTCATGATCCTAGGGGTAGGGGTTTAGTATTAGGGTGGGGCCAAAATGGTCATTGATGAAATGTGTTACAAATTGAACATTTATTAACTTCTTCTTGATAACCACCGTCCAATCTTTTCAATCTTGGCATGAAAAGCTTCGTTGGACAAGTGGCACATAAATTGTTAAATTTCACGGGTCTCTTGCACCCCTGGCGGCCTTGGGGGTAGGCGGAAAAACTGCCCAAAAGTGACCAATTTTCAAAATCTTCTTTCTAACAACGGCACATTGTCTGAGAGAATCAAAAATGTATAGTGATGTAGAGCAGGAAGGCTCTCCAAGATTGTAAATTTGGTGATTCCCCAGGATAGGTGTTCTGACCCCAGGGGCGGGCCAAACTTGTACATAGGTGTTTATATATAAAACATTTTGAAAAGCATCTTCTTTAATGCTATTGATATTAATGTGAAACTAAATGAATATTTTGAATGAATAGGGAGCCTTTTATCAAAATTATAAATTTCATGATCCTAGGGGTAGGGGTTTAGTATGTAGGGTGGGGCCAAAAATGGTCATTGAATGAAATGTGTTAACAATTGAACATTTTTAACTTCTCTTGATAACCACCCAGTCCAATTCTTTTCAATTGCATGAAGCTTCTTTGGGACAAGGGGCTAAATTGTAAATTTCAATCTCTTGCACCCCTGGGCCTTGGAGGGTGGGGCAAAAAAACTGCCCAAATAATGACCTCATTTTCAAAAATCTTCTTTACAACTGCACATGTTTGAGAGAAACAAATGCATAGTGTGTAGATGCAGAAGGCCTTTACCAAAATTGTAAATTTGTGGTGATCCCCGGGGGTAGGGTTCTGACCTGGGGGCAGCAAACTTGGTACATAGGTTTTATATGTAAAACATTTGAAAAGCATCTTTTTCACATGCTATTGATATTAATTGTGAAAGTAAATAAATATTTGGAATGAGAGGGAGTCTTTTATCATAATTTACCCTGCAATAACAAGTTGGGGGGGGGGGGGGTGTTACTAGAATCGGGTTGTCTGGTCCATCCTTATGTAGACAGAATGGTTCCCAGACTTTTAGTGTTAGCCTTTCCACCTAGAGTCACCATATCATGCATATGGTCTACCCATGGGACAAAGGTGTTTCCTATTGAATTTGGGGTCAAAAGGGCAAAGGGTCAAGTGCACTGGACATCAAAAGTAGCAATTATGGTTTCCGGTTCCGAAGCATTATCCTTTCTACCCAGAGTCACTATTTCTACATACTCATGAGACGAAGATGTTCTTTATTGAATTTTTAGGTCAAAAGGTCAAGCTCACTAGACATTAAAGTAGCATTATGGTTTTTCATTAAAAAAATTCTTGAAACAATCGTGCGAGATTGAAATGATAATCTTCTTGTGTATATGAATAGGAATCATATGCATGCATATATTGAACAGATTTAACATATGTGATATAAATACTCTGTATTGAGACTTAAGAAAATGCAAATATGAGACTCCTGTGTGGGCTATGATACCTCAGGTGACCGTTAAGGCCTGTGGGCTCTTTGTCTATGTAGTAATGTAGGGCAACACGGACCTCCCGACAAAAGTTGAAGGCAGGATCAGGTGCCACGGAGGAGTATAAGTTCCGTTTAAAGCATTCTGAACACAATTAATCAGTTTTCCAGTGTTACTCACATCACATTTTGTTTAAAACAGTGGATATTCATTGGGGAATCAACCTTTACGCAAAACATAAACAAAGCACATTTTAGTGTTTACATAACGAAAGAATTGTGAGCAACTGTGATCTGTTTATACCTAACAAACTGACATTAAAATTTCCCTGACCATTAGGAATAACTTGGTTAAGGCATTCTAAACATTAAAATAGGGACCACCAAACCGGTACATGACACGCCCGCATAATAATTATGGACCATCATAAGCATTGCCCTTGTAATATGCACATTCTCAAACATTGTGATCTTTCTTTGTATCAAGTTCCATCATAGTCTCGCCCAAGGGATAGGGAAGACAAAGTAATTTGCATATAGACAAAGATGTGTTTGTGAAACACGGAATGCTCCGTATTTCCACAATGCCAGTGAAAGGGGCTTGTCATAGGGATTATGCATTTGAAAATTGAAAGGTTATTCCCTTACCATTCAAAAGTTTATGGCCAATGTTAAAATTTTTAAAATGTAGCTCAAAATTCAAGGTCAAGACAAATCATTTTGTACCAGATAAAAGGCTGTCATAAGGATAACATGTGAAATTATGAATGCCCTAAACTTGCTACCAATTCAAAGTTATATCTAAGGTTAAAGTTTTTTGAAAGTATAGGTCAAACTTCAAAAGTTAAGGTAAACTTTGGTACCCACGGAAAGGTCTTGTCATAAGAAGCATACATGTTAAATATCAAGCCTAGTACTTTACCATTCAAAAGTTATAAGCTAAGGTTAATGTTTTATAAAAGTAGGTTCAAACTTCCAAGGTCAAGGTCAGGAGGTCAAAAAATTTGGAACCCACGGAAAGGTCTTGTTATAAGAGAGCATACATGTGAAATATCAAAGCCCTAGTACTTACCATTCAAAAGTTATAGCTAAGGTTAAATGTTTTGAGAAGTAGTCAAACTTCCAAGGTCAAGGTCAGGAGGTCAAAAATTTGGAACCCACGGAAAGGTCTTGTTATAAGAAGCATACATGTGAAATATCAAAGCCCTAGTACTTACCATTCAAAAGTTATAGCTAAGGTTAAAGTTTTTGAAAAGTAGGTCAAACTTCAAGGTCACGAGGTCAAAAGTTCTGGTACCCACGGAAGGTCTTGTCATAAGAAGCATACATGTGAAATATCAAAGCCCTAGTACTTACTATTCAAAAGTTATAGCTAAGTTAATGTTTTTGAGAAGTAGGTCAAACTTCCAAGGTCAAGGTGTCAAAAAATTTGGTCCCCCATGGAAGGTCTTGTCATAAGGAACATACATGTGAAATATCAAACCCTAATACTTACCATTCAAAGTTATAGCCAGGGGTTAAAGTTTCAGACAGAATGACAGACAGGACAAAAACAATATGCCCCCGATCTTCGATCACGGGGGCATAAAAAACCGAAGTCCAAGGGCCCTAACTCCTTTAAACAAGAGGCCCATGGGCCACATCGCTCACTGAGTGACCTTAGCCGTGGCTAAGCAGTGGTGATTTAAAAAAAAAAATTCAGGTTTCCTTAAAACTGACCCACTGGTTCTGGAGAAGAACATTTTATGCAAAGCTTTGATCCCCTATTTGAGAAAAAGGTTTATAAAGATTTCCCCTACATAATCATATGTAAAACTTTGATCCCCTATTGGGGCCCATCGTACCCCCGGGGGTCATGATTTGAACAAACTTGAATCTCCATTATATCAGGAAGCTTTCATATCAATTTCAGCTTTTTGGCCCAGTGGTTCTTCATCAGAAGATTTTTAAAGATTTTCCCTATATAATCATAAGTAAACTTTGATCCCTTATTGGGCCCCATCATACCCCAGGGGATCATGATTTGAACAAACTTGAATCTCCATTATATCAGGAAGCTTTCATATAAATATTAGCTATTCTGGCCTTGTGGTTTCTTGAGAAGAAGATTTTTAAAAGATTTTCCCTTATTTTCACATGTAAAACTTTGATCCCCTATTGTGGCCCAGCTTCATAAAAAAATTCAGCTTTTCTGGCCCAGTGGTTCTTCATCAGAAGATTTTTAAAGATTTTCCCTATATAATCATATGTAAACTTTGATCCTCTATTGTGGCCCAATCGTACCCCTGGGGTTCATGATTTGAACAAACTTGAATCTCCACTATATTAGGAAGCTTTCATATAAATTTAGGTTGTCTGGCCCAGTGGTTCTTGAGAAGATTTTTAAATGACACCACCCTATTTTGGCATTTTCGTGATTATCTCCCCTTTGAAGGGGCCCGGTCCTTCATTTGAACAATTGAATCTACTTCACCCAAGAATGATTTGTACCAAGTTTGGTTCAATTCGGCCAGTAGTTCTGGAGAAGATGAAAATGTGAAAAGTTTACGACACAGACAGACAGACAAATTTTGATCAGAATAGCTCACTTGAGCCTTCAGCTCAGGTGAGCTAAAAACAGTGGATAGCACTCCTCTTGCAATATGCACATCCCCACATCGTGATCGTTTTTGTACCAAGTTTCATTAAAATCCCAATTCCCCCCCCCCCCCCCCCCCCCCCCCCCCCCCCCCCAGGGTTTAGAGTTGCGAAGACCAAGTATTTTGCATACTTGTCCATGTCCCTTTAAGTAAATAATTAAGAGATTCCAGTTTTGGGTGATTTTTTTATGCATAAAAAAAGTCTCAATTGGCCCCAAAATCATGCTTTGGAATTGGAATTCAATTTTCTTTACACATCAACATTCTCATTGATGAATAATAACATTCAGAGATATTATTTGACTCATTATAACTCAATATTGTATTTACGATTTTTCATATCTTTTCCAGCAAATTGACAATTTACCCCAAAATCATGATTTGTGCAAAGATTTAGTAAATCAGGTTTTCAGACATGAAAATACACATAATCAAGTATGAAATTTCCTCAAAATTATTTGTGTTGCGATTTCTTCAAAGTTGCTTCATATGTACATGTATCTATATATATACACAGGGTCCAAATATCTACCTACCTTAGAATTATCAAACAATTCCAATGAAGAATGAGAAAGTTACTTAGGCTGATTCCGCTAGAGAGCGCTAATTCGGCTGATTCCGCTACAGAGCGCCAATTCGGTTTCAATCTCCCCCCCATATACAGTCAACTCTGTAAGAGTTTACGGTAATTAGCAAAAGGGACATGGACACGTTTTGAGCTAAATTTTGTTTGCATTTTTAATGTTTAAAATGATTAATTATGTAATTTCTAATGGTCAGCAAAAATTTGAAAGTCAGATGTCTAGTTACAAGCGAGATACAGCACTCACAATTCTTTGCTATGTAAACAAAGCTTGTGCCTTGTTTTTGTTTACATAAAGATTGCTTCTCAGAAAATACTATGTTTGAAACAAAATGAGATGCGATCAATGCTAGAAACTGTTTAATTGTTTTCAGATTGAACTTGTAATTCTAAAAAAAAAATTCTGCTTTAAACGCACCTTTTACAAGCATATTATATATGTAAACAAAAACATGGCACGATCCTTGTTTAATAGCATAATACACCCGCGTTTAATGCGGGTGTATAAAAACATCGGACAGCATTCCCCTTGTAATATGCACATCTCCACATTGTGATCTTTCTTTGTACCAAGTTTCCCCCTCCCCCAAGGTTAGGAGGAGTTGCAAAGACAAAGTGAAAGGGACAGATGGACAACAGAGGTATAGCATAATATGCCCACTTTTTATGCAAGTGTATAAAAATGCAAATATAAATTGTAGCTCAAAACGTGTCTATGCCCATTTAATCCTCATAATCAGAGAGAATTTTTTATTGTGCCAATAGCTACCCATGAAAGAAGCTTCCATTCTTATGGTTATATCCCGAGAGCCTTTTGACTTTCACTGCTGGACAGCGAGAATAGTCACTAGTATATTTAAGGTTTGATGCCACAGGTGACTGAAAATTGAACTCAAGATCTCTCAGTTCAAAACTAACTACAACACTACCATATCACAACAAAACCCAATTATGAATTAGGTCACGAAACCCAACTACGAGGCTACATGTCAAAATGCAACCCAACTACAAAGCTACCATGTCACAATGCAACCTAACTACGAGGCTACCATGTCACAACGAAATCCAACTATGAGGCTATATGATATCACAACTTAACTACGAGGCTATCATGTCACAACCCAACTACAAGGCTATCATGTCACATCCTAACTACGAGGCTATCATGTCACAACCTAACTATGAGGCTATCATGTCACATCCTAACTACGAGGCTATCATGTCACAACCTATGAGGTATCAGACTACAATGTCACAACGATACCTAACTACATGTACGAGGCTACCATCTCACAACGAAACCCAACTATGAGGCTACCACGTCACAACCTAACTACGAGGCTACCATGTCACAACCTAACTCCAAGGCTATCATGTCACATCCTAACTACGAGGCTATCAGGTCACAACAAAACTCAACTATAACGCTATCATGTCACAATGAAACCTAACTACGAGGCTATCATGTCACAACCTAACTACAAGGCTATCATGTCACAACCCAACTATGACGCTATCATGTTACAACGATATCTAACTACGAGGCTATCAGGTCACAACAAAACTTAACTATGACGCTATCATGTCACAATGAAACCTAACTACGAGGCTAAATCATGACACAACAAAAACCCAACTACGACCTATCACCCTAACTACGAGGCTATCATGACACAACAAAACCCAACTACGACCAATCACGTCACAACCTAACTACGAGGATATCATGACACAACAAAACCCATCTACGACCTATCATGTCACAACCTAACTCTATGACCTATCATGTCACAACGATACCTAACTACAAGGCTACCATGTCACAACGAAACCTAACTACGAGGCTATCATGTCACAACGAAACCTATCTACGAGGATATCATGTCACAACGAAACCCAACTATGACCTATCATGTTACTACCTAACTACGAGGCTACCATGTCACAACCTACTACGACCTATCACGTCACACGATACCTAACTACAACGCTACTATATCACAACCTAACTACGAGGCTACCAATGTCACAACCTAAACTACGAGGCTATCATGTCACAACAAAAATATGATGTAGCTTTATGTTAGTGGAAACAAGAATTACTTTCAAAATTTTCAGTATTTATCAAGTGTAAGGATTCCATTCCCTGATTTTGGAAAATTATGAGAAGAAAACATTTGTGTAATAATTTACTCTGCAATTTCATCTCTACTTCAAATTATACTGTTCATCCAAACTCTTCTTCACACAACAAAATATTTACAATAATTACAGTTATCAAAAAAGAGCAGAAAATACGATAAAACACACCTGTATTACACCTATATACATGTATATACGAAACACCGAGTACAAAAAATAACATGGTGTCTAATTATCTGAACACATCTGGTATTGCATTAATATACACCAGAAATGAAAAACAATAAATAATGTGGAAAATGAACCATATAATAAATTTTGGACTTAATTCTTTCGTTAATTCAAATCTATTTTATAAGGTAATCGTTCAATAACATGGTATATAATAAAACATATATCACATATGTTCATACATGTACAGAGCAGTACATGTTACTGCACACCAGAGCCAAACAAATCTTGGGAGGTGTGAAATCCTGCAGAAGTCGGTGCATAAAAAAATCATCAGAGAAATGTGAATAATAATACGTGTGCATAACAAGTTCATTTTCCTAAAACAAATTTCATTATAAGATAAAACATAGGTTCAGTGTTGAATGCAGCACAATCCATACATGTACTGCTGTACACAGTGATCCCGAGAGTCATCACGCAGGTCATTCTCCCGAGTGTCATCACGCAGGCCATTCTCCCGAGTGTCATCACGCAGGCCATTCTCCCGAGTGTCATCACGCAGGCCATTCTCAAGAAAAGTCTACATTTGGTGTCTGTAGGATTTCACTTCACATTTCCTAGCCAAGGTAACAACAGAAAGTGTGTGTGTGATAAATCACACATTTGGAATTCTCATATCACCGGTAGTTACAAACTGGACATTGAACAGTCCTTCTATCCACTGTCTAGAAAAAACATTTGGATCGCTTGGAATTGTTAAAGGCTAATATCACAGCTGTTAGTTGAGATACTTGCGGCACTTTTTAGCACCACACGTACAAGGAATTTTCACCTCTTCAATAGGAAATTTGTAGTCATAGGTCAGTTCTTCACCTCGCTTAATCCTGATTGTAAAACAAAGTTATCAATGAATTAATACAGTATTGAATGCTTGGAAGGTAAATTGACTCAATGATTTTGTCAATGGAACATTATTGGCAAAGTCAATAATGCAGAATTACTGAGTGTTTCCTCAACTCCAATAATACAAACTAACTAGCCCATGTTTCAAATGTTTTCAGATCTCCCATTATACAAAAAATCTAAAAAAAATTCATAATGTTAATAGTTTGTAACAAATTTAAATGTAAAATTGGCAGGTTAACATTATACATTGTATTACATGTACTAACAAAACAATAGTATATTGTAAAGGGGAAATATTCATGTGGGTTTTATTTTTTGCTAATATTTGCAGTGGCGGATTTAGAGGGTGGGGGGTGGGGGGGGGTTGTGGCCCAGGCCCCTCCTTTTGGTGACCAAACTTAATTATTATGTATAGATATATATCAAAATTAACCTCTAAAAGTAAATTTAAAAACTCTAAAACCCGAGAGCTTCCGGGGGCTTTGCCCCTGGGCCCCGCTTTGGTTTCATCCCAGACCTTGAGCTTATTGGCTCTTTTTCCAAATGGGACCACCCCCCTCGACAAATCCTGGATCTGCCATTCTTTGGGCTATACTAATGATCACCAGGATAAACCATCGCAAAGCCCCCGTTTAAAGTATTTGAGAGTATGATTCTAACACATCTGTTTACTATCTGTGAAATTTAAACCATCGTGAAATACCACAAATATAAAAATCACGGAATTTTAACCCTGCGAAATTAATGCCCTTTACAGTATATATGTAAATATTCAGTATGAATGATTCAATTGCGAATAATTAGACAAGAGGCCCATCAGTCACCTGAGTTACAATTTTCATTATTATATGATTGAATACTTCCTAGCTCTCTGAATGGCTGAGATCCAACAAAATAGAAGTCAATAATTCCTCATATTCACTTCCATGAGACCCTCCAGGTGAATATTAGGATTTATTGACTTCTACTATTTTGGATCTCAGCCAACTTGCTGTGATCGATCGATTCACCTCTTTACAATTAGTTAAAGCAAAGAACAATTTCGAATGTTTTTTTAATCATTTAATCATATAATATTATTGCTGCTTTATCGGTCAATACAATGATTTAGACACCTTTGGGCTTAGTGAATATTGTGCTTCTCAGGTGTCTAAATCATCATATTGACCTCAAAAACAGCAATAATTGAATACTAGCCCCAAGGTCTATGAAATCTATTTCTGAGTTAAATTCTAAAATTCGATAGCAGTATAAAACAAAATGCAATAGTAACAATTGCACAGCAATACATAGTCCCCTACCGGTTACACAAATTATTGGACCGCAACAATATTCTAATTTCATTATGTAGGCTATATCATATACTTATGGTAAAAGGGAATATTGGTGAGCCAGGATAGGACAAGGGCTATAACTTAGTGAAAAATGAATAGATCAAATCCAAATTCGATCTTGATCTGTAACTTGGTATGGCAAAGGAATGTACCAAATATCAAATGAACATCTGCAAGCAGTGAGAAAAAAAGTGCGGAAAACTGATAATTTATGAAATTTTCTAAGTCCAAGGGCCATAATTCAGTGAAAAATGAATGAATCAAAACCAAACTCGAACTTGATCTACCAAATATAAAGTGAATATCTGGACACAGAAAAAAAGTGCGGAAAACTGATAAATTATGAAATTTCCTAAGTCCAAGGGCCATAACTCAGTGAAAAATGAATGGATCGAAACCCAAACTCGAACTTGATCTGTAACTTGGTATGGCAAAGCAATGTGCCAAATATCAAATGAATATCTGCAAGCAGTTACAAACCGGTAGGGGACTAAAAAGCTCCCTAAAGTACTCATGCTGATGGAGGACATACAGAATATCGCAATTTAATGTTGACCTCGGACCTGGGATTGACCCCGAAATTATTCGAGGGCCAATCCCAGGCCCAAGATCAACATTAAGAGTGTGAAATTGTTTTTAACATAAATAATCATATACTTAAAAACAAAACAAATAGACATTCATATTTTTTTTATTTGTGAAGGGGGAGAGACATGAATATAATACTCGTACGCTAGGGTTCTTTTTTTGAATTATTCGATTTGTAAGAGTTGTACAACTTTGTTTACGTGTCCTTATCGTATAAAACTAGAATGTGTAATGTTTTGGGAATGTTACCTTCAACTAAAGTAAATTTCTTAACGTTTTTCATCTGTTTAGCATCTCTAAGTTGTTGCAATTCATTGAAAGATATTGATCTGCTTTTCTCACACATTCACTGACAGAAAACAAGCATGTATGGGTTTTTCCCCCGTTTTTGTCGCAAATATTGACAAGACAGTTGTATAATACTTTCATGTGACCACCTGTCTTTCATGAAGTGTTTCTCTTACTTTGAATGAATTTGGTGGTTTCACTCTCTAAAATTGCTTTATAAAAATTCTATAAATGGTCACTATCACCCTCCATTATTTTCCTACTATTTTCTATTGCCTGGATAATTTTATTTTCGTTATTCAAATAAGTAATTTGTTACTTGGGTTACCTCCCATTCTTAGATACTCGCTACAATTTAACATTTTTTGAAAACGTTTCAAATTAAGTTTTCTGCTTCAATTAAATTTTGTCATCGCAAAAAGTATTGTGTGTAACACCATTTTCCCCATATAGATATAGTTTTGTTAGATATCAAAAGATTAAACAAGTAGGGCTGTGCGATAATACCAGTATTCCGATATATTGCGATTCATTAATAAAAAATATCGTATTGCGATACGTTTTTTCAATACCGATATATCAGCGAAGATGTTCAGACTAGGAATTTATGTTCAGCTTAAGATTCCTCACATTAAATATTACATTTACTATGGCTGAAACATATCTGTGATTGTTCTAAACACCCAAGACATAGTAATTTTACTTCCAATAGAGCATTGGAATTAAGCAATAGTCTTGTTTCTTATTCTTTATATATTCTGCATAGAAATCAATCTCAAAGTCAATGAAATAAGATAAAAGATCGTTGATATTCTATTTTGAAAATATCGCAATACATATTGCAGTACATTTGAAAATATCGCGATGCGAAAACTTCACCCGATACGCAGCCCTATAAACAAGAGGCCCACAGGCCTTAACTGTTACCTGAGTATCATAGCCCATACACTCATATTTGCACTTTTAAGTCTCAATATGTAGTCTTTTGTTCACATGTTATTATCTTTCAAAAATATGCATATGATTCCTATTCAAATGCACAAGATTATCATTCCGATTTGAAAAAAAAATAAAAATGGACGTTTGAAGCATAAAATCATTTTAATATCCCTAAAATTTCAACAAGTAAAGATGATTTCTAAGATTTAATATATTTTCACTATATGACCAAATTAGCCGTGCCCAAGGGCCTGAACCCCTGATCCAGGGGCCATGAATTTCACAATTCAAGAAAAGGGCTTCACGTACATCATAATCATGTACAGTCAGCTCTTGTTACAACGGCCACGTTTGTTTCCCATCATTTTGCCGTTGTAACGAATCTGCTGTTGTAATGAAATGCCTATTTTACTGGCACGAGTTATTCCCCTTTGTTTAATCATCAGCACAATATGTAATGGCAATCTCCGTAAACATTCACAGTGCATTTATATTCAGTACGGTGCAAATACACTCATATTCCCCTTTCTCTCTATTTCTAATATCTTAGGTGTGAAAATATTGCCGATAGCAAATGTCTTTTACACAGGTCGTTGAAGAATCTCGGATAACCTGCCGTTATATCGGATTTTATATAGTGTCAAAATGCACATTTGTTACCGATAAGTACTGCTGGTGCCGAAGTGCAAATATGCCGTTATATCAAGCGAAATAAATAGTGTGCAGATTTGTTACCAACAAAATTCTGCCGTTAGGCGAATTTGCTGGTATAATTGAATGCCACTGTAACGAGAGCTGACTGTATCTAGATTTTCTTTAAATATATATGGGAGTAGAAAAGAGGATTTTCTAAGATTCAACACAGATTTTCTAAGATTCAGCACTTTTACATTATGGCCATATTGGCTCCACCCTAGGTCCTGAACCCCAGACCCTGAATTTCAATTCAAATTGAAGCTAAAAATGTTCAATTCTTAATGCTTGACAACAGACACTGATCAATAGCACTCAGGTGACCTTTAAAGTGGGTAACTGTCTAAAAATACTTACGATGTCATTGCAAATATCACAATATGTTTCTTGCCATCAACGTTGATCACTTTGGAATAGCAATTTGGCTGAAATTAATAAAAATAATTGTTAGTTGGATTGAAAAATTTTCCATCATATAGAGACATCCCCCAGCTTTAGGCAAAGTACCACAAATGTTGCCCCACATGCATGGCCCTCACGATGAAGTTCCCCAACGAACAAGGATCTGGGCCCCGTACCATAAAGTGCTGTGATGGCCTTGGTCAATCTTTACATTTGTTATACATGACATCACAGATAATGTTACTATGTCTGAAAGTACACTATGGCATGAACAAACAAGATGTGTTTGTGAAACACTAATGCCCCCATATAATGGCCATATTCTACTTGCCAGTGGAAGGTTGATTATCATTATTTGTTTTTCGTCCTGTTGAGAATATTTCACTCATATTGAATTGAGCTCCACTTCCATGTAATTGATAAATGTATTTACTAGAGATGTCAAAATGAGTGAATTTTCGATAGCTTTAGTTGAAGAATATTCAATTATTGGGAGGTGTTCAGCCACTGTTACGGTCATGTTGCTTTGTATACACACAAATACACTGTATATCAAATCTCTGATTATTTAGTGCATCACATGATAACCTAGAAATTTGATTGGATAGCTGTTCTGCTCTATAATGAGTGCACAGGCCGGCACTATCACGCTCAGTGTTTTAAAACATTGTTAATCTGAGCTATTCAATTATAAATGTTAGAATAAATCAAAATACAGCAAGTGTGATTTATTTCATATAATTCTGTGAATAGAAGCTAAATACATAATTGGCCATGAATAAATATTATATTGCAGAAACCTTTTGATGACATTGTAATAATTATTGTAATGACATTATGAATGCACTAGCCTAAGGTGGGTTTTATGCTTTGGTGGTGTTGCTTTGTAAGCGTAGTGATGCACTAAACCATTAATGACTGTTTAGGTGGGCATATGCTCTCATAGGTTGCTTTGGAAAGCTAAATAGTGCCCTCCGTACGCTCGGGCACATTGTTCCAAAAGCACCACCATGGAGCATAGTGCCCACTAAAGTCATTAATAGGTAAATAGATACACATGTCCAAAAAATATTAAATCTAGATATAACTTGAACAAAATTTTGTCATGTAAAAAGGTATTGGATAAACATGATAAACACCTTGATCTTGATTGTGTATAACAATATGAGCAGGATCACAATTAGGCGTAAATTACAGCCTAGTAGAGTTCGTTTACTGTGGAAGTCCTGTTAGATAGGCCCTTATGAAAACATCCATTAGTACAATTAATTCAGACAACATACACGGCACTCTATTTCAAAGTTAATGTAAAATCATAGCATTTTAAATACCCCACCAATTTAATGCACCGGAACACATACGTTTAAGAAGAACATGACCATTTGTACCCTCTATATGTAATTATTTATTATTCTTTTTTTAAATTCCCGCTCTGTCTGCAGGTCAGTTATCAATGTAGTTTTGATACAAGTAAAACCGTAAACGAAACCAAATTGCTTTGATGAAACTGAATTATCAGAAAGTGCTATTTTTTGTCTGGCAATTTCAGATATGATAGGACACCGACATAGGTAAATTATCACTATTCGACTAAATTTTTTTTAAGTCAAACGTCGATATTATCGAATATTATTCAAATAGTCGAATATTCGTTGACATCCCTAGTATTTACCTCACAAGAGTGGTTTATGAATCGAGCTGCACTTCCATGTAATGTGGCATCTATGACATCATAATCATCTATCCTGAACATGTAACAGCCAATTCCCTGAAGTTGAATGGACACAAAGTCAATTTGATATAAAGCTGTGATGGGACTTTAGGTCATGCATAAATTCTATGTATGAAAATGACATATACAAAATCTCTTTCCACATGAAAATTCAGTTCTTTCTTCTTAATTGTTCAAGTTTATTATAAGAAACACAACCCCATATTAAATATCAATAATTATTTTTTCATATTAATAATTCAATGTTAGCAATTTTGAATTGCATGATACCATACACATTTCAAAGTGCTTCACGGTTGACTAAACTTGGTCAAACTGCATGTGCATTCTCCCATCCACAAGGCATCAACAAAAGGCCCACAGGCCTTATCGGTCACCCAAGTGTTAGTTAATATTGTAAATAGTGCCAAGGGTTCAAAGAAATCTAGAAAACTAGATGTGTCGGTGCGACA
>CAJDSM010016610.1:0-11226 GCA_903981925.1 Ostrea lurida | reverse complement strand
CATCAATTTTTTTAAAAAATCCATTTTCAATGTCTTTAAGAATATTTTATAGAACATTAAATATCATTTGACTCTAAAAAGACCTGAATATCCTTTTTGACATATTTACCTCCCTTTGTGAGATTTTATGATATTTACAAATTTATTTTCTTTGATACTATTAAAGATAATCATTGGGACTTTCAAAATTCAATCTTAAATCATTGACTTTGAATTTTTTGTGAAGGTCAAAAGTTAAGGTCATTCAAATCTTAAAACTTTTTCAACATTCTGACAATGAAATTTTAAGGGTAGATGCTAAGAAATTTCCGTGTTCTTTACACAGTACTGCATTCTCGTCCATGAAATTTTCTAAAATCTATTAAATCTTTCTTATCCTTTTTTTCAAAAGACATATCGGGCGGAAAGCCCTGTAATTGTTCGTGAACAATTAGGATCACTAGTTATCTATTTATTATTTATTTATATGTCATTCTTGCAGGAAATGGAAAAATCTTTTAGAACAGGAAATGTTTCATCAGCCGAAGTCTTTATACAGTTACACAACAGTTGTTCTTGACCATTTATATAATAGACAAACGAAGTTTAGCGATTTTTGTGATACTTTCCAGTACTTTGATTTTTGTTCTTTCTTTCCCAGCTTGAAAAGTTAGTTAACGGAATTTTTATGCGCATAGCACGTGTTGCAAAAAATAACACCAAAAAAACCTCAATCTGTGATTAGCCCATAAAAATTATTTATCGGTTCTCTCAGGCCCGCCCGCGTCAATTCAAATGTTGCCGCATGACTATTTATCGTCAAATGTCAATAAAAAAAAATTTCCCAAGACGCGGCAATGTGTATATTCCGGAAAAATCTCGTTATCGATTCTGATTTAGAATTTTGATGCTTAGTGTCAGAAACGCTTGAGAAACAAGATATCATGACACGTTAAGCCATTTGTATACGTCCGATGTAAACATCAACATTGCTGTCAAGATGGCGGGAATCATGTCGCCTGGTTAAATGTTGTACAGGATTGAGTTTTGCCAATCATCCTTCCTCGAATATCAATAGGAAGATTATCGGACAGCGTGCCCACTATCTTAAACTCTACCAGCTTTAAAAGTCTTACAGCTTGGTCCCTCAGAATATGCCACTTCCACAGAAGTTTACATTACGATTGTATTGCAAGGGTCGGTGATAAAAGTGATGGTTTTTGGATCGGTAACATTATGATACAGCTTGCTTTTATCGGACAAATATCTATTGGTTTAAACTTGCACCTAGCTAAAAGACGTCGTCTCTACAATCGTAGATGAAATGACACGATGATGACTGTGCCTGTTCAGCGGCAACAAAGCATTTTGACATTTCGTTTGCTTTTCAAGAACAAATTTCTCTACCCTGGACCCGTATTCGGGAGTAGCGCCAATAAGGTTTATATAACAAAATCTATTCAATGTTGGACCATGCAAATGCTTGGATTCACATCAGAGAATATTACACAGGGTTGAGAATTTCATGTCAGGCTATCTTTTATCAAACAATTTTTTATCTTGAGAAGTGAATTAACTCGATGTTACTTGCTTTACATTTGATTTAAAGGGACAAGGCTTCCTGAATTTCAAGAAGCATTGTTCATCGAGCTTGAGGCATGGTGTATGAAACCTAAATAACAGAGGCGCCATCGTCCCTCTTTTGCCATTAGGGCACAAAGGAAGCGAGTTAAACAATGGACATGTAAGATGCCATTTCCCCCATTGCAGGACAGCCAAAAATATGGCCAAATGACTGTGAAAGTTGGTATAAACTGTGAAAGGAGACTTTTTGTATCAAGATCTGAGCCAAGTGTATAGTTAAATGTCAATCACATTAACAATTTGTGTTGTACATAATATGTTTAATGGAATTTTTAATAAATCATTTGTTCAAACAAAAAAAAAAGCCTCCCTCGTCATTTTTATTGGCAATAAAACGGGAAAAAAAAAATGCCTCCCTCCCCTCATCAACAATTGAAAAAATTGCCTGAGAACCAAGATAATTAATTTTTGATGGCCCTTAGATCATGCGAAAGTAATCGGAACCTATTTAAAATGTTGTTGTTTGTTTTATTTTAGCTCTCAAAATGAAAAATTATATTGATTCACTGAATTATTGAATATCAGAAAAACTATTTTGTATTGTGGACGTTTCTTCTTGGATATTGTTTGGTTTTTGTTTACTTTGTAAATCAAGCAATCACGGTGCCTAGAGCCTATGGCTTTTTTTAGCAAAGCCAGGCTAAAAATCAAAATTAAATCCCCAATAAGAATTAATGATTTCACAGTATTACCAAAAAGTAGGTTGTGATTCTTTCGCATGTCAGTGTAGTTGTATCTCTCTTACCTTTCCTTCATAGCTGAATCTCTCTTACCTTTCTTTTGAAATTGAATCTCTTACCTTTCCTTCGTAGTACTTTTCCCTCTTGTCCGTCAGTGAAGCTCTGATGACTTCCCCGGAGTATTCTATCACCATTTCTCCCTCATCTATATTTCTCTTGCAGAACAGTCCTCGGCCATGTATGGACGACCTATAATTAGAAGCAATGCAATATAGATGGCAAGATCAGCAGTATAGTAATTGTTACAAGGGGTCAAGCCTAATCCCTTTGCAAAAGTGTATTTTCCTTTGCAACAAACGAAATGGCAGAAACAAAGTGGAGAAAGAAAAATTTCGAAATAACATTTATTCCTTCTTTCAAAATGAAGACATTCTACACATGTGATTGACCAGAAAATAAACAAGAGGCCCATGGGCCACATTGCTCACCTGTGTGACCTTGGCCCTGCCATTGTTCAGCAGTGGTGATTTTTAAAAGAATTTTTATCAATCATTATTTAATATTATCAATCTTTATTCTTATGAACACAGATATGCCAACACCAATAAGACAAAGGTCACCAAGTCATACATCATGTAACATCATGTTATGAAATGTAAGTTATTGCCATAAGAAATCTACATACAAAATATGAAAGCTCTCTCTTAAATAGTTATGGAGATGTTGAATATATCAGATTTTTAAAAGTACATCAAACCAAGGTGAAGGTCACAAGTTCACTTGAACAAGCTGAATCTCATTTAACAAAGGATGATTTGTACCAAGTTTGGCTGAAATTGGTCCCGTGGTTCTGGGGAAGATTTTCCTATATATCAGCATGTAAAACTTTGACCCTCTATTGTGGCCCCATCCGGATTTGAATAAATTTAAATCTCTACTATGTCAGGAAGCTTTTTTGTAATTTTCAGTTTTTCTGGTGCAGTTGTTCTTGATAATGTTTTTTTTTTTAAATATAACCTCACCCAATTTTTGTAACTATTTCTCCTTTGAAGGAGCATGACCCTTAATTTGAATAAACTTGAATCCCCTTCACCCAAGTGCCAATTGATACTGTTAAATTAAGAGTGAATTGCTGTAAAGAAGTTCCAGCATTTATCGCACTGCTATAATCTTGCCCATAGTAGAAATGCAAAAGACAACAATCAACTAAATTAAATACCCTTTGAAACTCACAAATAACAAAAATAGGCCGTTTAATTAAATCTATTTATAGCAGCTCAAACTAGGATTTACATTGTACTGTTCAGATTTTCATAATCATAGGGATAAATTCTGACAAATCACTTTGCACAAGGAATTAAAAAAAAGCAAAAAAAAACCCCAAAAACTAGATGTGTCGGTGCGACAATGAATGCCCCCTGCCTACAGTGAAGTTTCTATATGAATGGAAATCGTAGGGTGACAATTTGAAAGTTTTTCCAAAATGCATGAACTGTGGCGTATCTATATATCAAATTTGAGTTGAATGTGTGCAACAGTTGCAGAGATAATGAACGGAAACGAAAAATTTCTGATTTTTTTCTAAATTCAAGAGGGGTAACTCTGTCAAAAATCATCGGACCATGACCAACTTCGAACTTGACCTGCATATTCCTGTGAAATATCCATATACCAAATTTGAGTTGAATGTGTTAAACCGTTGCAGAGATAATGAACGGAAACCAAATGATGACGGAAGGACGGAATGACAGAATGGGGTAACACTATATGCCCCCGGCCATTTTAATGGCGGGGGCATAAAAAAAAACCCTGTAAATTGGCACATTTGCAAATAAAGATATATTTGTATCCCTGCTACATCTTGAAATTTCATCATTTTGTTACAAAATCTGATGTTTGAATAAAAAGTAGTGTTTTAGTCTATGAGATGCATTTCACTTCTATCCCCCCCCCCTCCCTTATTCTACACACATTCTGCCATAAAACAGAAACAGGGGAACCACACACACTGCAAACTCAGTGGATGTATGTTGTAGACTCAAATTTTACTTGTCCCAATCTTAAAAACTTGCAATGCAAATAGCTTTATAAAACAAATTGCTCAATTTACTGTCTTAGTGTACCAGATGTTAGGTGTGACCAATTAGTACAAGAACGACAGATAAACACCTGTAAACTCCCACGGCTTCCCTGGCATGCTCCTTCAACTTTCTGAACCTCATGGCCATTGGCAGATCCATGCTGGTGGCTCGTCTGCAGAAATCAAGAAACAACATTTTTATCAATTAGTGATTCATTTAGAAAATAGCGATAACGAGTCCAATGGACCCCATTTGATTATAATAATGAGTCCCAAACTAAAATGAACAAGTCCAAAATATTATTCTCTTCAACTAACAGCCTGAAACTTTTGGCAAAGTTTACTCTTGTAATCCCCCTTTAGAAAATAAATATTCTGCTTTTTCTTGGAATTTCACACCCTTATTCCCTTCCAACAAATGTCCTTTCTTCCCGAGTGAATTTCTTGGCACTCATCAATTTCGCTTGGATGTCAACAGTAAGCTGGTTCCTTCACAGTAAGCTGGTTCCTTCACTTGGTTTATATCTGATTATGCAGTATTTAAATACATTTCTATCTTTAACATTTTTCTCCAATCAGATACAGGAATAAATAGTTGACCACTTCTAACACTTTGGATTTTCTCGACGCATTGATCGATCTCAACTGTTTCTCCCCCATGGTTAGTTCCGATACAGTCGATCTTATTATCTGTGCCACTTTGTATGTAGTTGACTTTCCCCCCATTAAATTAAAGTTTAATCATAATCATTTTGGTGGTGGTGGTGGTGGTGGTGGGGGGGGGGGGGAGCCATAAAAATCGCGCGGTGACAGACACTACAGATTGTGAAATGTTGCTGTGGTCCAAAGTATATAGTATAATGGTTTATCTTCCTCACTTGAGAAAGTGCAGGTGAAAATATTCCAAATGACTAAATAGGGGATGTTTTCCAGCATGTTGGCCTCCGAGGCTATAGAAGGGTTAGAGAAAGGTCAGATGAAATAAGTTATTTTACAATACACGCTGGGCCTCCGAGGCTACAGAAGGGTTGGAGAAAGTTCAGATGAAATAAGTTATTTTACAATACCTTGCAGATTTGTGAACCATCTCCACATCACTTTTGCTGTTATTGGCGCCAGGCATATGTCGATACTGAGACATGAGAAAGCTAAAGATGTCAAATGGTTTCCGAGACTCGTAAGGCTCCGATCGGATACACCCTGAAGGGTTTTCTGCTGGTTCCTGCAAAGTTTCACATGCATCATTCAAATATTTTGTAGTACCACTCCACTGTTTATCAAACAAAATATTGACTAGACATTCTTTTTTATTAGGATCATTTTCTATTGCAAGAGTCTACTTTGAATTTCTCTTCTTGGAAATAAGCTACCTATAAAGGGAAATCACCTAGAATTAAAGTTTGAACAACTTGAATACTCTTTTGATAAAATTGTAACCTTGATGGTCTTACGGGGAAGTTACCTAACCCAATATATTCCCCCGTTTTCATTCCACACTCTCATCCCTGGGCTCAAAGATTTTTAGCAAGTAGTGTAGAACACTAAACATGTTAATGAGGATGCATGGATATCATTTTAAATGAATATATTGGTATTACAATCATACACAATACTTTTATACAAGAATAAGTTATATCAATCATAGCAAACTGCTATTTTCTATTCAGGCCTGTCCTCGGACCAGAAGTTAATCCTTGACCATGGAACATGAATTTCACAATTTTGGTATAAGGTCAGTTGGTCATTACCATAACTGTATTAAAGTACTTCCATCCTCGCGACATCATAAGATATTACAAAATTATTGATTGATTTAAATTCATATACAAATGTTCTGATAGTTATTGTCAAAATCTTGTAAACATAAAATATTTCAAGAGTCCAAGTTATGTATAATTAATTATAGGTTTCAAAATATTGGATCCAAGGGCAGCAACTCTGTATTATCAAATCTGTTATTTAATAGATTTCCTTTATTTTTTCACTAACATTTTGTATATTTTTTGTTGCCTCAAATTCGGCATTCTAATATAAAATGTTTTTATCAAAAATTGAAAGTGCACCAAATCACTACCTCCTCCCCTCAATGTACTGCATGGTATGGAGGAGAAAGCATGAGCAGGAACATTACATAGACATTACGAACAGTAATTCATCAATTGAGAAAAAGATGGAGAAAATATTCAAAATCAATGTGACCAATGACGTTGTTGTATAATGACTGTTATGCTGAAGAACCAGACGGAAAGTGAACATGCCCTTGTCCCTGAGAAAAGCTATCAATCACTACTCTTTGATCTGCTATAAAATTGTATGACTTTAATAAGTCCCTGGTCACAACAATGCAAACAACATCAAATGATAATGAAATAATTGTACAAAATTTCAATTCTACCTGATAAGCCAAATAAAAGGAGAGGCACTTACCAGGTATTTTACATCCTCCACCCCATATTATGTCCAACAGTTGGATTGAAAATCAAAATGTCAGATTACGGATTTTTTTTTTAAACTGCCTAAAAAATTTGTGTAATTTACTACACAAACTTTTGTTCTTTCATTCTCAATTAGCGAGGATACTTTAAAGGGCTTAAATTTCATGGATTAAAATTTCGCGAACTTGTCATTTGGTCTTTCATGATGGCTTAAATTTTGCAGATAAAGCCCTGAATAGTTGAACTCATACCCCTAATACTGTGAAAAGCATTTTGTGATTATTCTATTTTCATAATCATTAATAATTGCAAATATAGCCAAAATATATTTCCCCCTTTACAGTAAACTATTAAACAGTCTCGGGACAAACAAGTTATCACTGTAACCAGAGAAGATTTTATCTAATTCTCAGAATGAAGATTTCAGAGTATAGCTTGAGCGTGTACTCCAATTGAGTATGAGAATGATTTATTAAGTTTTATGATGATTTAGAGAGTCTGAGTATGAAAATGTGCTTAAAAAAGTTTTATGCTCAAGGCCAGACATGTGCAGTGACATCCTTCTGTTTCAACCAATGACAATTATATCATACGCTGGTTCAACTCTAGTTACTCAAGCTGACGATCAAACTAGGCCATGATGGTAGGCTTCGTCACATCATAGAGAGAACCAGTCAACAGAAGCTCGATCACATCATGAGACAACCAGTCAACAGAACTCGTCACATCAGAGAACCAGCAAACAAGCTCCGTCACATCAGAAGTAGAACCAGTCAACAGAAGCTCCGTCACATCATAGAGAACCAGTCAACAGAAGCTCCGTCACATCATGATAACCAGTCAACAGAAGCTCCGTCACATCATAGAGAACCAGTCACAGGAGCTCCGTCACATCATAGAGTACCAGTCAACACAAACTCCGTCACATCACAAAGAGAACCAGTCAACAGAATCATACAGAACCAGTCAACAGAAGCTCTTTCACATCTTTTTGCTCTTACCTCTTCTAAATCAGCTATGTCATACTGATGGTATCTGAAATTGTAATGGCGACAGTTCTGTGCTCCAAACAACTGCTCCACCAGATAGACAACTGGATTGTAATTAACTCCAAACAATCTTGCAGGATCCAAATCTACCAAACAATGTACAAAAATTTATCCACATTTTTTGAAACTACTGTAAATGTATTTAATTTCGTTGGGAATAATTTTGGTTGTTTTTGTAGTGAACATGATTTCGTGTCGATTAATTTTCGTTGTTTGAGATCACTTAATACATATTAATAAAGATACATACATGCATTACGAATATGGGTAACAAGAGTAAGCAACCTAACTTGCTCAAATACCGTAATGATACACATACCTTTTACGTTATCAAGAGTGTCAACTAAATTTTCACTTATGCTGCAACAAATTATTACCCGGTGATCTGTCACATCATACATTAGAATTTTGAAATTATTTTGAATTGTGTTTGCCGAAACAAGAGGCCCACGGGCCTTAACGGTCACCTGAGTATCATAGCCCACACAGGAAGTCTCATATTTGCATTAATTAAGTCTCAATACAGAGTATTTTATTTACATATTAATATCTTTCAATATATGCATATGATTCCTATTCATATACACAAGATTATCATTTCAATCTCACACGATTGTTCAAGAATTTTTAATGAAAACCATATTGCTACTTTAATGTCCAGTGAGCTTGACCTTTGACCTTTTGACCTAAAATTCATAAAGAACATTCTTGACTCATGAGTAGTATTAATGTAAGATATAGTGACTCTAGGTAGAAAGGATAATACTCTGGAACCCGGAAACCATATTGCTACTTTGATGTCCAGTGCACTTGACCTTTGCCCTTTTGACCCCAAATTCAATAGGAAACACCTTTGTCCCATAGGTAGACCATATACATGATATGGTGACTCTAGGTGGAAAGGCTAACACTAAAAGTCTGGGAACCATTCTGTCTACAGATGGATGGACAGACAACCTGATTCCAGTAATCCCCCCCCCCCCCCAACCCAACTTGTTGCAGGGGGTATAATTATGATAAAAGGCTCCCTTCTCATTCCAAATATTCATTTACTTTTCAAATTAATATCAACACCATTGAAAAAGATGCTTTTCAAATGTTTTACATAAAAAGTCCCCTCCCTCGGTCAGAACCCCTACCCCCGGGGATCACCAAATTTACAATTTTGGTAAAGGCCTTCCTGCTCTACATCACTAAGGCATTTGGTTTCTCTCAAACATGTGCAGTTGTAAGAGAAGATTTTTGAAAATTGGTCATTTTTGGGCAGTTTTTGCCCCACCCCCAAGGCCAGAGGGGTGCAAGAGACCTGAAATTTACAATTTATGTGCCCCTTGTCCCAAAGATGCTTCATGCCAAATTTGAAAAGAATTGGACTGGTGGTTATCAAGAAGAAGTTAAACATGTTCAATGTTAACACATTTTATCAAATGACCATTTTGGCCCCACCCTAATACTAAAACCCCTACCCCTTGGATCACGAAATTTACAATTTTGATAAAAGGCTCCCTATTCATTCAAAATATCTATTTAGTTTCACATTAATATCAATAGCATTAAAGAAGATGCTTTTCAAATGTTTTATATATAAACACTATGTACCAAGTTTGGCCCCACCCTGGGGTCAGAACCCCTACCCCAGGGATCCCCAAATTTACAATTTTGGTAAAGGCCTTCCTGCCCTACATCACTATGCATTTGGTTTCTCTCAGACATGTGCGGTTGTTAAGAAGATTTTTGAAAATTGGTCACTTTTGGGCAGTTTTTGCCCCGCCCCCAAGGCCCCAGGGGTGCAAGAGACCTGAAATTTACAATTTATGTGACCCTTGTCCCAAAGAATCTTCATACCAAATTTGAAAAGAATTGGACTGGTGGTTATCAAGAAGTTAAAAATGTTCAATTGTAACGCCACGACGGACGAAGACCAATTGCAATAGGTCAACCTGAGTTTACTCAGGTGACCTAAAAATTTGCAAAGACTCGTAGAACCAGGGTTGATTCCCACGCCCTGCTCGATGTCCCTATGGCACATTTCCTTAATCTGATACAAAATAGATATCATATGCCAACAAAATTTAACACAGCCGCACAAAAGAACATTAGTTATACATGTATGCATGTGACCATACAGTTAATGGTAAATTGAAAACAAATTCATGGTGTGGTATGCGGGTCAGGAATCATATCACCTGAAGAAAAGCGTGGATACTTATGTGGTGCATGTGAATCCACGGGTGTCATAATAAATGACATTAAATTTTGCACGGACAGATGTTATCTCAGTGGCACATCAAATGCGGTGTCTGCATGAGCAGTTAGCTGTAATCCGACCTTCCTTAACTTTGTTGAGTTTGTATCTTAAAATGACCGGTACTGTTTTGATAGTAATCATTCTTAATTATATTGAACCTGTTTAACTTGCACCCATGTCGAGTTAGTGTTTAAATATGATATGTACTGCTTTAATAGTACTAATTCTTAGCACAAAAAGTGCGGGTACATCTACTCTCAAGGAATACAATCTATTGCGGTACTGGCAAGCTGTGTTATTTAGACATTGACTCCGAATAACAGAGACACACATTTCTAACAATGAAATAAAGATTTTCTGAAAATACAATTCGTGTTGGACATAATTTTGTTGTTTTCTTCCAGACCAGAAAATAACAAAATTTAATTCAATACGAGATTTTTCTAAATACATCTACAGTATCTAATAATTAATTTTAACCTAAATTTATCTGCAAAATGAATAAAATCCAACAGGGATGACAACATTAGGATCTGTTCAGTGCAGTGTTAGACACCCCGAATTCCCTACTTACTTGTGAACGACAGGTTCTTCATGCGGGCTGAGGAGCGGACATCTTGAACTTTCTCTATAACCTGCTGCCAAACACCTGCAGAAGAGAAAACAGATTTCTGATGAATAATAACAGTTTTAACCAGAACTGCTTTAGATAGATAGACATAGAATATATTTCACAAGTGACATTTTAAAAAATATTTTCATGAGTGAAATTAAGCATTTACATGCCCCAGTATTGATGTTCAAAAAAAAAAAAAAAAAAAATTTGCAGAAAATATAGTACCTTTAATAAGAAATAAGCAAAATATATCAAATTCAAAACATTTGAACAATTAGTTAGACAACCTTGATTCAAATTCATTTTGAATATTCAAGTAAAAAACATTAAAAATTAATTACTTATAGCATAAATTGAAGGCAATCTCATGTATGGCAGATGAATATTGTTACAAGTGGTCCTAGGTAATACTTCTTGTTATTTTCATAGTGTGGAAATAACAACTGTGAACAAAATTTTCATTTAATGGATAAATTTCAGTATTTCACTGTTGAA